>VZTV01110005.1:0-28355 GCA_013400875.1 Anhinga rufa
CCTTTGCAGCCCTCGCAGCTGTAAACCCCGTAATGTTTACCTGCGGGGGGATGCGACTTGGGTTAAAAGGACTCATGAGCGTCCTGGGTGTCCCCAGCTTCCCCCTCTGCTCTCCCTTCCCACAAAGACCATCAGCTCTTCCCAGGGCCTCTCCCAGCCATGCCTGGGGGAAGCAGAGGTTTCTCAGAGCTGTGAGCAGGAGCTAAAGAGCAGTGGCTTCACCTTGACTTGACTTAAATAAAATCAGGATGCCCTCCATGGGCTGCAAAATGCCGCGTGTCCAGGAAAAGCCCTCGCCATTTCTTAGCCATACATCAGGGGAGAGAGCGCAGCAGTGAAACAGGGGCTGTCCCCAAGTAACCCCCACCACCCATCCCGCACACGACCCAGCCCACTCTGCACCATGTGCCCACCCTCCTCTTCCAGCCCCAGAACCCACCAGGCACAAGAGGGGTTCCTAAGGACCTCACAAACCAAGTCCAGTGCGACCAGAGCACTTATGGAGCAAAAAGCTTTTAAACCAGCATGAGAATAAAGGGAATTAGCACATCTTTATCTCCCATAAGTGGAGAGACTCCTTGCGAAGCACATCTTTTTATCTGGTGCTACATGACAAGACCACTATGGGTCAAAGGATGGGTAGAGAGAGACACACTCACTATTGCCTTGTCTTCAGACGGGCTGTGGTTTTCATACCACTGCTAAGCAGAGACCTGGCTTGGCTCAGAGCCTGCCCCAGATCAGACGGGCTTGGGGAGGCGGGTCAATAAGGGACTTTTCATCCCCTCCTCTGAGGGCATGGGTGGCTCCTCTCCAAATAGAGAGTCCCTGCATGTGCTTTGCTGTGCTGTAGGGACCAGGGGAGCCATGCAAACCCTTGCCACCCTCTCCCAGGGGATCCACACGCCGCTGTGAGCCCCTCCCAGGGCAGGCACCAGCCTTACCTGAAGATCTGTCCCCACAGATGGCACATATGTGCTTGGTGAAGGAGGCCATCGTTCCTGAGGGATGTGCTGGCACTTTGAGGACTCCATTGAGCCCCAGGGGTGGCTTAATATCCTCTGAGCTGCTGACAGGGTTCATGGGCGAGTTGAGCTGTCGGGAGAGAAGCACAGTGCTCAGCGGGGAGAGGGGGCACGCGGATATGGGGCCGAGCCAGCTCCGCAGCAGGGCTTGCCTGTGCACTCAGACATGGGGCAGGAGGGCCAAGCAGGGGACAAGCTTCCAATGGGGACACGCACCGCTTGAAACACCCACCCACAAAGTTGAACCAAGAGGAGGATTTGGGCACATGTGTCCAGTGACCAAAGGCACAAGCACTCATCTGCTGCCCCGGCATAAAAGCCGGTGCGGCTCTGAGCTGGCAGCAGGATGCCACCGGGTCTTGCTGCCGGCACCGGGGCAGAGCAAGCAGGACACGGCCGGTCCCCCGTGCACCACCAGGAGCCATGCAGGGCTGACACCACCTGCCCCACGAAGGACACTCCTGCATGGTTTAAAGGGAAGGCACAAGTTCCTCCTGCACCTCCAGACCCCCGCCCACGGCACAGCCACGGCACAGCCCCCATGGCCAGGCGCTCACAAGCCACCCCAGCTTCACGCCGCCTTGGGATGAAGAGCAGGGAAGATGATTTGCAGCAATGGTTCGTGGGAGAGCTGCTGGCTGGGAGCGAGTGCTTGCACAGATGATGAACGCCAGGACACTCAGGCTTTAGCTCTGCAATTATAGACATCCTTTTAGCATTATCTCTCCAAAGGAAAGCTTCACAGCAAATAAATAGATCCCAGATGCAATGGGGCCTGGCTTTCCAGAGCTGGCTTGGGTGGGACTCTTCTCTGCAACTTCCAGCCTTCCAGCAGCCTGTCCACACACTTCTCCTTCCCTCCCTGGTGAGCTCAGTCCCCAACAGTCGGTGCAGAAAGCAGAGAGTTGGGTGGAAGCTGTGGCATGGCATGGCCCTGTGGCACTGGTATCGAGTGAAGGATTCCTGAGCCGATTCCCCCATTGCCCTGTGCAGCGAGGCAGGGCTGCTATTCCCCCGTGTACAGAGAGAAACTGATGCATGGAGATGTAGGACCGATCCATCTTGATAAGGAAGACAAGCTCAGAGCAACCCTGCCCAGCCCAGGGCAGGTTCAAGGAGGTCCAGGGGTGGACAGGGGAGCCAGGCTTGGTCAGCTCGGGATGCAGGACCGCTGCGGCTGTCCTCCTGGGGACCAGCCTGCCAGGGACTGTTGCAGAGCCTCCATCCCTGCCAACTTCTAAATCCAGGTTGGATGCACAGGATTTGTGCTTCGGTTTGTTGTGTTTCTCTACCCTAATAGAGATACTCAGCAATTGCACTTGTCACAAATTAATTCAGGGGAAGTCCCAGGGCTTGTGATCTGTCAATTAGAGCAGAGCAGCCGTTCCTCTGGCTTTAAAGTCTCCAGGCTGGTGGGGAATATTTGGCAGGCAGATGACTAATAACCGCAGAACAGAGCAAGGTAAACCCACCCTGGAGAAATGTGATGGATCTGCCTCCCTCTCCTGCCCTGCCTGTGCCAGCTGATGAATCAAAGGCAGCCGGGGCCCAGTGCCACCGAGGGATACGCTCCTGGGCTTTAGCTGCTGTTTGGTTACACTGCAAAAGGGCAGAGAGGGGAGGAACGAGTGGGTCTCCAGGCAGGAGCACCTCTCTTTGGGATCTGTGGGTCCCCAGGCACAGAGCCTCTCTCTGCGCTACCTTGCGAGCAGGGGCTGCCGGCACTGTTGCAGGGGCTGCCGGCACTGTTGCAGCACACCCCTCCATCGCTCCGGGGTCACCAGCTCCAGCGATTCCTCCCAGTGCCCCTTCTGGGAAATGGAGCCGTTTCCCAGGTGCGGCTGGTAGCCACGGCTCATGTCACGTGGGAGCGAGGGCAGAAGCCATCGGCTGCCTGCTGAGGATAAGCCTTTCGCCACCACCTCCCCCAGCCCCAGCACCCCCAGTCTGCCCAAGCAGCCCCCCAAGAGCATGTGGGGGGCATGACGGGCAGAGCAAGCGCTGCGCCCTGCCCCTGCACCAGCCCAGGAGGAAGGGGGGGTCCCACCACCCTCCGCGGCTCCGTGCAGCAGCAGGATGCCCCAGTCAGAGCTGAGTCAGCCCCAGGCTGGGGTGGGGGAAGTCATCGCTTCCCCTCACAGCACCGGCCTGAAACCTCAGCAGAAGCACCATGTGCACGCTGGGGTTCCCACACCGCCCTGGCGCCTGCCCCATGCCTTCCCCTCCCCAAAACCGGCAGCACGTGCAGGCAGGGAGGAGGCAGAAGGGGAGGCAGCGGCCCCCCGCCTTGGCACATCACTTCTGCTCCGGGGCAGGACAACTCTGGCTCAGCAAGCGAGTGAGGACGAGGGAGGAACCAGTGCTCTGCTTCCCCAGTGATGCCGGGACTCCTTGGTTCCTCTCCCTTCCCTGTTCAGTTCATTGCACCGGGGACCAAATCCTGTCCCTTCTGGCAAGCAGAGCTTTATTCCTCCTCCCATCCACCAGTCCCCGAGGCACGCTTACAAAGAGCATTGTGCAAAGGCAGAGAGCAGCTCTGGAAAAGCCTAATCCCGCGTCTGATCTCTCCCCGCTTGCCCCCAGGCGCCCTGAGCTGCTGCCAGCGATGCCTGGGGCGGCTGCTCTGGCACAGCCCTGCGAACAGTGTGGAAAGTCCCTCCCTCGGAGCTCTTCCTGAAAATCCTGCTTTTTTCCTGTTTTCCCAGAATTTTTAGGTAAGAGGGTTTAAATATGTGTTAAATCCCAGTAAGCTACAGAGCTGCTAGGTCCGGCTGGGACCTTGCTCAGCGCTGCAAACTACCTCTGCTTTGAGCTGGCTCCTGCCAGCATCCCTTCCCTGCAGGGGCCGGGGGCTCCCTGGGTGCTGGGACCCTGCGGCAGGACACCCTGCCTCGTGCCCTGATTTTGGGGCTGCGTTTGGAAGCTGTGTGAGGCCCCAGAAAGCGCACAGTGCTGGAGGGAGGGCACTGGGAGCGCTTTGAGCATCCTCCAGCGCTGGCACCAAGAGCTGCTGGCTCCTTGCCTTCGCCGGACCAAACAGGAGAGGGAAAGCACCCCAGCTTTCGGGAACCTGATGGCTCCTTCCCACCCCGGTGCCGGCAGGAGCTGGGGTGGAGGGGACCCACCCTGCAGGACCCACCACACCTCGCACGCCCCGTGCCCTTCTGCTCTGCTGGCCTTCCAGAGGCGACGAGGCATGGCCTGATGGCAAGTGGCATCTGCCATCTGATTCAAACCACCTTCCATCAGTGCCATCCCCACCCGGCGACGGGGGCCGCACGCCTCATTACTCCCAGAGCTTTGCCGACTGGTGCAGTGGCGCGGGGGGCTGCGCTCCCCTCCGAGCATCGGCCCCGCTGCCTGCCTGCACCCTCCTCCTCCTCCCGCGCTCCTCCGCGGGCCCAGGTAGGCGCCTCTGCCTGCTGCAGGGACAGGGAGGGGGACACGGACCTAATGCGCCCAGACAGGGAACAGATGGCAGGAGCCATTAGGCTGAAGACCTCCTAACTGTCACCTCTAGGAAAACCACTTAAGACAAGTCCCTGAACAAAGGACGGGTGCTTGCACCATGCCGAGGGAGGGCTGGAGCTGCCAGGGCTGGAGCTGCCGTGCTGCTAGCTCGCTCCCCGGCACCATCTGCGTCCGCTCTCAATTCCCCTTTCTGCCCTGCGGCTGCGTTTTATTTTGGTTCCCCTGGCTCGCTGGTCCCTAAAGCAAACCACGCCTTATAATTGACACTGGGGGTGCATCGCCCCTTCTCGGTTTCCTCCCTGGCTTGCGGCTCACCCCTGCGTTGCTTCACATCCCCCCCCTTCCCACTCCTTCCCCACCATTTTGACGCTCTTGCTGCGAATTTTGCTCTGGCCGCCTATTCCCAGGCACCGTTTCAGTTCCCCTTCCCTCGGCCGTGGGACGGGAGGCAGCATGCCCACCCCACTCATCTCCCGCACCGGGCTGCGGGATGCAGGTCCCCGCACATCTACGGGGATAAAGGGCCAGATCCTGCATGGGAGAAGCCCATCAAAAGGCAAATAAAGCTGCCACCTCTCCAGCTGGCACGGGGATGCTGCGTCCTGGGGAAGCTGCCTGGGGGTCCCCAGGGACGGGACTCAGCACAGCACAGCCCTCCCCAGCCCCGGGTAGAAAGACCTGTTCTCTCTAGAAATAAATCAAGCCAATATTTAAAAATAAAGGTGCCGGCAGGTGCTTGACTCCCAGAGAGGGCCTGGAATAAATAAACCCGCAGCAAGTGGCAGGTGGTGGCCAATTCCTTAATCTGCCCTTTTACTAAACATATACGGTGTGAGCAGCCAGCAACAGGTGGCAGGGGCTGGCCAGCGCGCCCCGATCTTGCTATTTTTAAAAAGAGCTTATCTCTCCATAGTTGGAGGTTTTTTACATAATCTTCAGCCAGCAAACGCCAGTCCTTCCCCTGCGAGGAGAAAGGGGCAGCAGGCAGGGGACCCCTCAGTGCGTGCCACGGGGGCCGCGGGCTGGCCTCGGAGGGGACGTGCCAGCTCCCGGGGAGGGGACAGGACTGCTCGGGGAAGAAGCAGGGGGTGCAGGGAGTCCTAGGGTGGCTCTGGCCCCTACCAGAGCTACACTAGCCCCCAGGTGACCCAGGGGTAGTCACTGCTCCCCTTTTACCCCCAGCCTGGGGATGGACAGGGCAGGACCGGAGGGAACAAGCAATGGGAGATGATGGATGCCCACACTCCAGCTGTGCTGGTCTCCCATAGCCCACCCAGGGCAGCCCCAAAGGCGGCTGCAGCCGCCCAGCTCTGGCCAGAGCAGCAGGGTGCCTCTGACTTAGTTTCCCCCTTGGGCTTCTGCTTTTTGCCACCCTTTGGCATCTGCCTGTGCTGCCTGCAATGGAGTTTATCCCCCTGTGCTTGCCTGGCCAGCGCAGCCTTCTGTGAGCTGGGATTTGCAGTGGGGATACCAGAGCCGGGTCTGGATCAGGAACCCCTGGAGGTGGCTTCTCCCTGGCTAAACAGGCAGCAGCGACGTCCCCATCACCTTCCCCTTACCTGCGGGCTGCTGGTGCCGAATCCCAGGCTGGGGGTGGAGGGGACGGACATTGAGTGCGGGCCCATGGGGGAGCTGATGACGGAGAACGGAGGTCCCATGCCGTTGATGGGCGAGCTCAGGGTGCTGATGGGTGAGTGGAGCTGGCCCGGGGAGCCCAGCGAGGAGCCGATGCCTGGCCCGATGGACGGGTGGAGGGATGGGGTGGCCATGGGGCCCCGGCTCGTGGGAGAGTTCAGGGACGTGGAATTGACTTGGTTGGAGAAATCTGTAAGAGAGGAAAGAAAGAAACGGGGCTGAGTCTCCCGTCTAGGACAGGCTCTGGCACATCGCCGCGGCAAGCCCTGAGCAGCAGCCCCCGGCTCCTCACCCTGCCAAGGGGCTGCTTTTCAACCTGCCCCCAAAATGCCCAATGCATCCCTCTTTCAAACCCACCTCCCGGTGGAGTACCTATGCAGGCGTTAAGACAGGCACGGAGAGCATTTCCACCTCGAGAGCCAGTCGTCACCACCCTCCTCCATCTCGCTCACCCGCTCTACCCCAGCTCTAAACTCTGCTCCGGAGGCAGCGTCGCTGCTCCGGCTGGCGCACAGGTAGAAACCCCACCACGGGAGCGGACAGATGCCCTCCCTGCTGCAGGATAATTCAGATTTATCGCAGCATCGCGGGGCCAGGCCGTGCGTGGGGAGCGCGGAGGGGCTGCGTGCCCTGCAGCACCCCCACGTCGCGGCAGCGGGGAGGGCGGTTTGGTGGCGAGATGGTGTTTGTGCATTGCGTGGGTGGTTTGTGTGCCCGTCCAGGGCACGAGTGTGCGATGGGGCAGTCTGCGTGTGTCGGCGAGGAGGACCGTGCCTGCCGGCTGCGCGGGGAGCCGGGGGCCAGCTTTCTGCAGGACGGGCTGTGTCTGCCTGCGCCCCTGTGGCTCCACCGTCCTGGGGGAGCAGGAGGAGGGGGGGGCGGGAAGAGGGGGGTTAAAAATAGACTCCAATTCTCCTGAGAGGAGACATGAAGCCATTCCTGGCACATTTCCTCCTCATCCTGTCACGCTGCTTGCAAAACAATCCCGAGCGAGGAAGGGGCTGGCTCGTGGCCCCCGGGCGGGCTGCGAGGAGGAGCTGCCGGAAAGCGGCAGGGGCAGACGGGCAGGGGCCCTGCAGCATCGCCCTGACACCCGCTGGGACCCCCCCAGTTCACACCAGCAAACACGTGCCCGGAGAGGGGGAGGCACCGGCACAGCCGCTTAGCCAGGGGCTGTTCACAGGGGAATCTGGGAGCCACCACTTTTGGCTGCAGGTCCCAAAGTTAACTAAATTCTGGGAAATACTGTCTTCAGTCACCTGCACGGGGTCAGCTGTATCCCGGGATTTTGGAGCAATTAGCATCCGAGCGTTACACAGTGGGAAACACATCTGCTGAACCCACAGCAAGCCGAGCCCTTGCAGTCTTCCCCGGAGATCATCGATCCCAGTGGGGAAACCCCAGCACAGGGAAGTGAAGGCCCAGTAAGGCAGCCGTGCTCCTCTTGCAAAAAGCCATGCAGCCAGCATCCCATTGAAGCACCCAGAGTCCCATCGCAGCACCCAGCATCACATCGCTGCACCCAGCGTCCCATCGCAGCACCCAGCACCCCATCGCTGCACCCAGCATCCCATCGCTGCACCCAGAGTCCCATCGCAGCACGCAGCATCACATCACTGCACCCAGCATCCCGTCACTGCACCCAAAGTCCCATCGCAGCACGCAGCATCACATCACTGCACCCAGCATCCCGTCACTGCACCCAAAGTCCCATCGCAGCACGCAGCATCACATCACTGCACCCAGCATCCCGTCACTGCACCCAAAGTCCCATCGCAGCACCCAGCACCCCATCGCTGCACCCAGCATCACTCTGTTGCACCCCGCATGGTCACACCTCCTGCGCTGGCACCTTCCTTCCAGCCTTGACGCATTCAGCCCCATCCCTGCCTCGCGAGGGTGCTGCTGGGACACAGAGACCCCAGAAGGCTTTCCCGTGCAGAGGCACTGGCAGCCGTGCTGTCGTGTTGCCCAGAGCCCCCCACGGTGTGTGTGCCCCCCCGGCGCAGCCCAGCCGTCCCCAGCATGCCTCCGACGCGCCTTCCCCACTGCAGGCATAACAGGATTACACACGCCGCCGCGGGAGAGGCTCACTCCCTGCATGGATAATTCCTTAAACTCCCACATGAGAGCAAGAAGTGGGATCCCCGCGGCGGGGGGCAGAGGAGGGGAGGGGGTTTGGATGCAAAAATGGGGATTAGGCTCCAGGGCAGGGCCGCTGCCAGCTCCCTCTGCGCGGGTGTTCCGTCCCGTCTGGGACAGGCGGAGGGGACACGTGCTCAGACCCTGTGCTCCAGCCAGGTGCCACCGCCGATGCCGAGACGAGCCCGTGCGCCAGCGCCACCGGCCCTGGCAGACACCTCTGCGGCCATGGCGGAGGCGAGCATCCCTGTCCCTGGGGAGCTGGCCTCGCATCGGTTCTCGCAGGATGTTGGTAGAAAACAACTGCCGGCCACCACGTCACCCGTGGCTGGGTGACGGGCGGGCGGCACAACAGGAACCCCGGGAAATTCCTTGAGACTTCGGGGCCTGCCCCTGGGGTTTAGCACAGCGGGACCGTGCTTCCCGGCTCTCTGCTTTTTGGTGGTTTTAAACGGCCGGGAGGAGAAGCGGGGCTGGGCGCTGCGATGTGCTCCGGGGATCTGGGGTGTGGGCTGTGCCCCTGCTGCCGTCCTGGGTCCATTCTGCTCATTCTGCAGCAGCTGGGGTCCCAGCCGGCCCTCCTCTGAAGAACCCTCAGAAACACCCATTAGCCCAGCTGATGGATGGACACCATCCAAGGATGCGCGGGATCCCCTGGCCAGGGGAAACAGGCACTTGACCTGCTGGCAAAGGGACGGCAGCGAAGCACAGTCCTTCCTTTTAAAAGGATCCTGAATATTTAAGGCAGGAGAGGTCACAGGCAGGTTACTGGCGAGGGGCCCGTGCCTACTCAAGCACGTCAGAAAGCAAAGCCTGTGTGGGGCTGGTACCTCCCGCAAAATACCCATCCCCTGGGCACCGCGGGAGCTCCCAGTCCCCGGGCGTCCCAGTCCCCGGTGTCCCGCGCCTCCGAGCTGGCTCCCCTCTCCCATCCTGTTTACACACTTCGCTTTCCCAGCAGACGCGATCCCCAGCACCCAGCAAGGAACTGGGCGTGTGTGGTAGGACTGGTCTGGAGAAAATAATTCAGGCAGCAACAACAGAAAGGAAAGGAGGCGAGAGGAGGGGTAACCTTGCATTGAACAGGCGGTCGCGGAGAAGTGTGCGCAGGCACGGACACATGTTTGGGTGTGTTTTCACCCCAAACCCTTGGCCAAACGCTCTGAAATCTGAACCAGACCTGAACTCCTTCAGAGCATCGTGCCTCAAAGCCCGGTTCAAAGCAACCCCTTGGACACCGGGAAGTTTCCACTCCTCATCCAAACGCTTCCTCCTCCGCAGCCCAAAACTCTTAAGAGCGGCGGCAATGGAAGCGCTTACCTCCAGCTGACCGGCAAACATGGAAAAGGGTTTGGGTTTTTTTTTCTCCTTAGGAAAATCAAGTCCCCCTTAGAAAACTCGTCGCAGATGCTGCCAGCTCCCGGCACGAGGGGGAACGCTCCCCGCGGGAAGGTGCGTTTGGGGAAAATAATGACTCGAGTTGGAGAGATGGGGATCCAGAGCTGGACATGAGAAGTCCACCCTCCTCATTCATCACAAACATCCTAAAGGACCTTGAGCGCTAAAGGAGTGCTAGAAAAAAAAATAAATAAAAAGGACAAAAGCCTAGATTGAGGAAATATCCTCAATAGAAACAAATAAACCCCCAAACTGATGGATACCGCTTGGACTGCAGCAAACCAACGAGGTATTTTCCCAAATGCATTTTCAGTTCAAGCAGTGTGAGGCTATTCATTTTTCTTGTGTAATTTTGCCATTTAAAGCCGTTGTGTGTGACTATCTCTTGACCAAAATAAACTCTGTGCCTGCTTCTAAAAAAAAAAAAAAAAAAAAAAATAGTTCTCAAAGCATTTCCCCTCTTGCCGCACCCATAAATTGCATCTATTTTCTCTGTGTGTCCTTTGTTTAAACACAACGACCTCTATATATCTTATAAGATGCCCCATGGCAGTTGGGAGATCGGAAACAAGAGCTCTTCAGCAGCTAAAGAATTTGCAATGAAGCTTTTTTTCTTTCTCTAAACTACAAACCCGCGAGCCACAAAATTTGGATGGGATTTTTTCTCAAAGAATAAGACATTTAGGGCAGGGCCACATGATCCATCTCAAGCGATCGAGTTATGCAGCTGTACGGAGCCATGTGCGTGCTTTCAGCTCTCCTCCGCGGCAGAGGAACATGCTTCAGCTGAAACCATCGCATGGAGACCAGAGCCAACGGGTTTTGATGTGGCCTCAAGATAAGAAGCCCGAGTCTTGTTTTTCTGGCATGCTGCTCATCGCTGCCCTTTCCCTCAGCAGATACCTGTCTTTGCAAAATCTCTTTTGGATGCCATTATCCCTGCTTCCCAGGCGGGGAAACGGAGGTACGGGGAGAGCAACGCTCCCGACGAGGCAGCAGCCCTGCTAGCAGACGCAGACGGCACAAGTAGGGCATGGGCTTATGTGACCTTCACCAAAGTCACACGGGAAATTGGAGCCAAAGCTGGGAATAGATCCTGGGTATTGCAAGACCCAGGCTAGCACCTCGGCTGCTGAATCAACCGTCCCCGTATTTTTTTCCCCCTCCTGGCTCTGTCACAGACAGCACTTTTTTACTATTATTAATTTTCAATAAGGGAAGAAAACACCTTTATAAAACATTTGCCCCCGCTCTCATCCGGCTGCATCACTCAGAGCAGCGCAGACAAGTACCGAATGTCCCTGGGCAGCTTCGCTGCTCTTTTCCATCCCCCTTGGCATTCCTGGGGCCAACAGCAGAAACCTCCAGTCTGGACCAGCAAACATCCATGCCTGGATACGGCCCGGATGGGCAGGTTAGGCCCCCCGGGAGCTGCAGTTGCTAAAAGCATCTGACCAACCTTCCTGTTGCATTTTATCATCCAGCGTACAGGACTCTTCAAGTGCTTGGCCCGCGTACGTCTGTAGCAGCCCGACAGCCAACAACAGCTTTTGCTGATACAGCGATATCAAGAAGGGCTGTGATTTTAACATTTCTAGACCGCAAAATGTCCCAGAGCAGAAACAATTACAACAGCAAGAGGTGCTTTTTCCCAGGATAGCTCATTTGTACCAGAATAAACTGTACCAGCATAAGCTTTCGCCAGTATAATCTTCATTTATGCTTAAGAGGCTTTGCCAGTAAAACTACAGTGACCTAGCTCTGCTGGAAAACCTTTTTTCACATATCCAGGGAGTTTACTCGGCAGCTCAGTGGCTCAGCAGTCTGCTTCTGAGAGAGGGGAAGTTAAAAAAAAACATATCTCAAGGCACAAACAGACTCCCGGAGCCATGCTTTTCTGCAGCCGAGGAGGGCTGCACACTCAGGACGCAACCCCACAGCCCATCTGAGTGGGATCAGAGGGGTCCGCAGGCACCCCACGGCTCCAGGGAGCCGTCACGGTGCAAGCACCCCACACGTGCCCAGCCCTGACGCCAGCCGAGATTTGGAAAGCCGCCCACACCCCTCCGCTTCCGCTTTTTTTTTTTTGCCTTTTTTTTTTTCTTCTCAGCACCTCTTCCTCCTTAATCAGAAAGTAGATCAATTCTGGGTATTAAACAGCAGGAAATTCTAAATTTGGGTTGCCACTCCCTTCCTCAAGTCAGCCCTCCAGGTTAGGGCTTTGCAGTACTGTGGGGCCACGTTTGGAGGGGATCGGGACCAGCAGCTGAGATCAGGCTTTTGGAAATGTCCTCCTCCTCCGCTCCCGAGTGTCACTTCGGTGTTGCCCAGGTTCAAAACTCTGAGACCCAAACGCGTGTGAATCTGCATGTAAATGCAGCACAGCGAGTGCTGAGAGGCTGTTCCTTCTTCTGGTGCCTCAGTGGGTGGTGAGTTTCCCTAAATGAACTTGGTAGTGAAAATCACTGTCCATTGGCTCTCATTCCTCAAAAGTAGTACAGAAATGTTCTCAAGTGCTTTCCATCCAAGGAGCCTCAAATGATGGAGGTTTCCACCTCCCCTCCTTTCACCTTCCCCAGCCCAGCAAAGCAAGGCACCAGTGGCAAACAGCCTGCACCCACCTCCGAAGCGGGATGCTGAGAGCAACGGGCAGGCAGCAAATCTGGGCAGGACACGAGGGTTTGACCGTAGTTTTCATGTGAAAATTGCCATGGGAATACAGCGACCACAAGAGGTCAGGTCCTCACTTTTGTCCCTGATCAAAAACTGGAGTGAACACAGACTGTGTTTACAGTGGATGAATTTAAATAGCTCCTGGCCTACAATCCTGAGTAAGTTTGCTCTCAATTTACACCAGCACACCTGAGAACTGGAGTGAGGATGGAGCAAGAACTGCCTCTTCCCATTCCAATACTCGCTGCTGCCGGCTGCTGCCGTGGACCTGGCAGTGCCCGAACTTGGTCAAACTCAGGGAGACCTGCGTGGCGCAGCGTGGCTGTTATCCCAGAAAACCATCGATGGGTCCAAGAAACACGCATCATCTTGTGGCCCGAGCACATTTAACTGCATTTATAGCACTTTGCCCAGCGAGGAGAGGCAACTGATCCCCTTAAACCACCCAGGCACCAGGCCCATGGCAGCGGCATCCCTGGGAACGGATACCCCAAGACATCAGAAGATGCAGCTGCATGTTATCCATACATCCCTATTGACTATCGCTGCCACAGCTACAGGCAAAAGGGTGTAGGAGCGCTGGACCACAGTGCAATCAAGCACGTTGGTCCCAAGTAGATGTGATCTCACCAAAAATAAGTTGAATTGATTTTTCTTTTTACATTTCTGGACTTGAGTACAAAGACAAACCTGAGAACAACCCTCTCAGACTCCCTCGAAGTCTGCACAGGGGACAGCGCAGAGAAATGTGTCTTTCTGCAGGCATTTAAAAATCACCACGCGCAGTTTCTCTTCAGGTACCTGCTCCAAGGTTTGGGAGAATTTCTTTAGCGGCACTCGGCACTTTCCCCTGAGAAGTGCCAGGCCACGCCGTGGCGGTCTGAGCCGCTCGGGGACGGTGAGGAACTCGGTTTTGGCTGCTCTCTGCTCCCGGTGGGTTCCTCCTCCCGCCAGGTTTCACTTCGACCAAACTAAAACCTCAAAGCCACACGGCTTCCCACTCCCAGCTCCCCGCTCCCGCCCAAGCCAGCCAAAACCCGACGGCAAGACAGCCCGGCATGGCCACTGCCAAACCCAGCGAGGAGCAGAGGCGCGTTTCGGGGCTTCAAGCCCAGTGCTGGGGTCCCCTTCCAGGGTGTTTCCTTGGCTGGAGGAAATTCGGCAGCACCCCAACATGTGCTGCCGTCCCGGCCCCTTGCAGGTGATCAACAGGCATTAGCTGATGCCTCCTGCCAGGATTTCACCTTACGGGGCTGATTAGCCATGGTGTGAGATTATAGTGCCCACAAGCAGCTTTTCCACGGCACTCTGCACGCCAACTTCTCCTTCCCCCAGCCCGAGTCCCCGCCACCACTGCTCAGGTAAACCTCTGCTCTCCTCCCAGAAGATGAAGGGGAAGAATTAGTGCAAAAGCATCCCACCACCAGGCCACAGAACAGAGCAGATGCAGGTTCTCCAGAGTGATACCCACCCCAAACCTCGCAGCAGCTCTCCTCGGAGCAGGCAGCATCCCTACCCCATGGGGCAGAGCTGGGACACCTCTGTCCCTGCAGCCCCAACACCCATCCTCCCTCTCTATCCTGTTTTATTTTCTCCTCCGGACACGACTTTGCAGATAACATTAGACGTCCCCAGCACCAAGGGGAAGGACGACCGTCGGGCTGGCAAGCGCCGGGTGGCGTTTGGGGGGTCTCTCCCCAGCCTTTGCCACTTCTGAGGCAACCTGCGTGGGTGACCGTGGGCTCACCAATGTTCCCACTTTTCAGCCACCCGGCTTAAAGCATCCCCTTTGGGAGACGCTCACCCCTAACCCACCCCATCACCTGCTAGAGCCTGGATGCCCAGAGGTCTGGTGACCCCCCCACCGCAGGACCAACACCAAAAAATGGGATGCTTCTCCCTGATGCTTCAGAGCTGGTATGGACGGGGGGGAGCAGCCCCACCGTGGACATGTGCGCGCAGGAGAGGCGCAGACCCCACACCGGGGCTGTCAAAGCACGCTCAGCTGCGGCATGGGGGCTCATTTTGTCTCTTTTTTGCCTTAAAAACCCCCTCCCACCCTCTCAAGAGCTCTGTAAAAGCACAGCCCGCTCCCAGAGCCGCTGGCAGAGCCGGAAGCCTGCGGGGGCTATTCCACCTCCGAGGGGGAAGGACTCAAAAGAGGAATTTTCCAGAAGCTGTTCTCCCCGCGAGCCGCCGTGTCACCGGAGGAAACGCTTGCAAACGCCGCTTCCTCCGGCACTCGCTGGCTTCCTGCCCCATGCAGACCCCCATCGCCAACCATCTCCCCCACCCGTGGTGGACCCCCACCCACGTTTCTTTGGTTTGCATCTCCCAAGCACGCGGGGCAGGCTCCGAGCCCCCCCCCGGGCAGGATCCGGGGTGGCGGGTGGAGAAGGCAAAAGCAGGAAGCATGAGCAAGCGGGAGAACGTGACATATGGAAAGTGTGAGGAGCCCCTTGGACAGAAGGGAAGGGCAAGCCCAGGGGGAGGGGAGCGGGCAGCCCAGCTCCGCTCTCCCCCAGCCTGGCAGTATGGGTGGAGGGGGAGGGTGCACCCAGGCAAACAAGGATTCTGCTGATAAAGCAAATGTGACTCAATCACACGCTTGTGCAAAGATGTCACAACAGTCCTGAGAAATTACAGGCTCCTATTTCATCCCTCAAGGGCCAGCGCTGTCCTTGCTCTTACAATGCGCTCTGTTCTGCTGTCAGCGGCTCAGCGAGTGCCCCTAATTTACTGGCTGGGAACCCGCTGCAGGAACAGGCAATAATAGGTGCAGTGTAGTGCCACTGCCAGGGCTCCTGGGCTGGCAGCGGGGCCGGGGAGACGTCTGCTGAAGGGCTCAGCGCGGCGGCTCTTCTGAGCTCGTGCCATTGCAGTCAGAAGCAGCCCGAAGCGGGGGCTCGCTGTCCCCTCCAAGCCCCGCGCTTTCGGGGCGCAGGCGCTGCCTGGCACATGCCAGCGGGGCGGGGGGAGCTGCCCCCAGCCCAGCTCTCTGCCCCAGGCACGGTGGTGTTAGGAGCCCCGCGGGCAAGCACCGCTTGGGGTTGCATCTCTCCATCTTCTGGGATGCCCCCATGTACCCCCAAAAGAGGCGTATGGGGGACCCAGACCTCACTGCCAAAGCACAAGGGCTGAGCCCCCATCACTGCAATCATCCCCTCCCACTAACCTTCCCCAAACACAGCCAGGAGCAAACCAGGCCGTGCCGAGAGGGGACTTGTACCTGCTGGCACCCTTCCAGCCTCCAAAGAGCATCGGTGAAGCCAAAACGGCAGCAAAAGATGCCAACAGAGGGGAAGATGCTCCCTCCGTTCTGCAAAGCCAGAGGGCTGCACGCAGGGGTCACCGATGGGCGCCACCAGCGCGGGCACATGGCGGTGGTGACGGCACCCGGGTGCTTCCCCACGTCTGCCCATCACGCCCCGGGAACCGGGGAGCTCTGCTCGGAGCTCCTCGTCCTCCCTGCGAACGCTGACCTTCGCAGCCTCCCTGACTCCATCCTGTTCTCCGAAAGGAGCACAGTGAGAGCAAAAGCACAGTGGTCCCGCAGGTTGCTGAAGCTCATTATGGCCTTTTAATTACATTCAATTGCAGTTTTATGGGCTTACGGGCAAATTGGAAGTGATCTAATTGCCCTTGAGGGGGTGCTGCGCTCTGAGCTATGAAAAACCAAGCAGGATCCAGTGAGACACAAGGGGAGCTCAAAAGCATTAGGCTCGCTCTAGCAGAAAGAGGAGAACTTTCGTTTCACGTCGAAGCTCCCCCAGGACCCCGCGGTAATGAGCTGCACACATGGCACGTGCCGGGTCTGCTGGTAAGCCTGGATCACGCACTGCCCCACCACCCCAGCTCGTCCCACCCGCTGCCCCCCAGCACCCGGGTCCTGTCCCCATGCTGGGCTCTGGGCGGGAGGATGGATGTGGAGACAAGATGGGTCTCAGACCTGGAGCTAAGCGGTCTTCTCTCCTGGGGAAGCTACCACCTTGAGCCCTAAAATACTCCTCTCCAAAGCAGGCAGGGGAAGAAACAGCCAAAAGAGTGCGATGAAGCAGGGCTGAGAGCTCTGGTAATCGGGAGCTCCTGGCTCAGCCCCATGCTGTCAGAGGGGAAGCTCCTCCCAAGAGGTGCCGTGCATGGGTTACAGCCTGCAGTGGGGCTCTCAGCCCAGGGGATTCAGTAATAAATGTCCCCGCTGCTTCCCGCAGCGTTAACCCTTCAGATGTGCAGCTGCCCTGCCCTGCCCACAGCTCTCCAGGTTCTCCCTCCAGATCTGGGATGAGCTAAATCCTACAGACCAGCAGCGGGAGCAGCCCGGTGGCTCTCCCTGCCATCGACTTTGAGATCTGTGGGCTAAAACACGTGTTCCCCCTTTGCCGACAGGTCCTAGAGGCGGAGACCCAGGATGCCAGGGGAAGCGCTCCATCTACCCTGGTTTTGCTAATTACTCGGATTGACTGGAGGCACTGGCAGGAACGACAGCACCTCCGCACTTCCCAGTTGCTCTTCTGCTCCCGTCTGCGGTCAGCGTTGAGAGCCACCACCAGCCCACACCGCCTTAAAAGGTCCTGCACTGTGTGTGCAGGATCCGTCCGACAGGACAAGCTCCATCCTCAGGGTCCGAGATGGCAACAGGAGGTGAGAGGGGGAGGACATGGCCCTGTATCGCAGATCCCCTTCTGTGTCTGGCTTCCAGGAACAAACCACCGGCCAGACGGATTATACTAAGGTGCTGGGCGTGCGCATTAATCCAGATTTGAGATAATTACAGTCATTCACTTGGCATAATGGGCTTTAACTGATCCAACGTGGCCGGCGCCGGTGCTCACCGCCAACGTGCAGTTGGCATCCCAACGCCCCGAAGCTGCGCTGTCACCAGCCGCACAATGACCAGCACAAGGCAACGCCACCAACTGATCTTCCAGAAAACCAGTTTTCCGGAAAACTAGTTACGGTAGTTTTCCTTAGGGGATGCTGGATGACAGCAGGTGACAGCAAGGCCACATGGGTCTTCCCATCTCTCACTTGAGACCCAGCAAGCCTGGCTTGGCGACAAGGTGTCATCTGGTCAGGAGCCATCTCATGAGCATCCAAGTGGGATGAGCCATCCCTCCAGAGGGCTTCGCTGCTGGGAGCTG
This sequence comes from Anhinga rufa, assembly GCA_013400875.1. Classification (NCBI taxonomy): domain Eukaryota; kingdom Metazoa; phylum Chordata; class Aves; order Suliformes; family Anhingidae; genus Anhinga; species Anhinga rufa. Next base: position 17,486 of record VZTV01110005.1, read on the forward strand.
TGCAAAGGCAGCCCATGGGAACACCATTTGCCAAGTCTCCTTGGAGAAATCCCCACCTCCCAGCCCATCCTTGGCAGTAGGTTGGTCAACAGACCCCTGGAGGTCCCTTTCCACCAGCATTTTTGTGCTTTAATGCTCACAGCACACACAGAGCTGGAAACCCAGATAGGCAAAGGATCCTGGGGTCCTAGAACAGCCATCCCTTCCCATCTGAGCTCTTCCTCGGCATCGCCACTGATGACTGGAGCACGCTCTGGAGCAAGCCAGTTGCCTCGGGCACAAACCACCCACTTTGTGCACTGCAGCTGGAAGTCCAGGAGAAGGAACCTGAGAACTGCATGCCTACCCAGGAAGGTGCCTTAAAAGATAGGAAAGGCAGCTGCCAGGGCCAGGTCACCTTCAATAAAAGCAAGCTCCCTCTGGAAACTAGACAGCACGCACTGTTTTTAAAGAGAAACAATCTGCCTCTGGTCTTACGTGACTGCCCTGGGCTCAGCAACACATACTGGGCAGGAGGGAAGGTTTAGGCCCCCTCAACACCAGCCGTATGGCTGGAGGCGTGGGCAGGCAGGGTCGGTGGGTTGCTCCCCCTTCCTGGGGCACAGAAGAGGATTGGGAAAGGCTTTTCCACCAAGGGCAGGCTGCAGCAAAGGATGGTCTGCCTGCAAGCTGCCTTTGGGTTTGAGTTTCTGGTTCGAGTCCAAAGCTAATTAGGCTGTGCCAAGTCCAATCAGATAGCCTCAGTTAATTGAGCTCGGCGCAGCTGGGTCAATGTCCAGTGGGTCTCCGCGTTCCAGGCATTTTGTCAGCCTGCAGATAACTGCCAGGGCCTGGGAAGGGGAAGGACGCTTAAAAAAATGTTCGCTTCATGTACAGCCAGAGCCTTTCCCTGCTGGAGCTGCATACGGCCCTAGGTTAACCCCTCGGACACCACCAGCATCATCCTCGTGCCTGAGGAACCCCAACGGATGAAGATGCCCCAACGGCAATGCTGTGGCAGAGCCAAAAGTGAGCAAGTGGAGGATGAAACAGCTCTGGTGTCCATTCACCACGCTCTGGTGTGCACCTCCCAAGGTGTCACCCTGAGAATAGGCGCTTGGTGAGCCACACTGCATGCCGTACATCACCCGGCTAGCAGACCCACCAAACCATACAGCAAGAGCAAAACAGCTAAATTCCCAGCCACGCAGCTACTGAAAAACTAGCAAGACTAACGCGGTGTGCTCTGTGCTCCATGCTCTCCGCGCGGCTACCGACACCTCCTGCAAAGCTGGCCTAGATGTGTCCGCACCAGACTGCAGCCTCCAGTCTACAAAAGCAGGGTTTGCCCAAGCTAACCCCGCGGCTCTGAGCAAACACGGCGGCCGGCACAGGGTCACTAGAGGTTCCCAAACATGCCTGGGCGAGGTGACCTGGCTGTAGTCAGATGAGGAGCATGGAGGGGGACTGCAGGGCACTGGTTTCAGGGAGAGCAGCGAGGAAGACATAGCAAGTGCCAGGGTGGGAAACGAGCTGGATGGGAGCACTTTGCCCCCATGAGTGGTGGAAAAGCCCCGCACAGACCCATGGCCAGATGCACAGTTGGACCCAGCAGCCGAGGCTGCTCCCGAGGCCGCAGGTGCATCTACTCCCAGCTGCCGAGTATCTGCTGTGCCTTTCTGGAGCAGAAGCAACTGCACCCAAGGGCAGAGAGCTGGGCAGAGGAGTGGAGAGGAGGAGAGGGGCTTTGAGGAAGGCTCCAACGAGCCCTTCCTCGGGCAGTTATCAGCCCCGCTGCAGAGCTCTGTCAGCTCCCGACTTCTACGACAGGTAACAGCAAGGAAAAAGACAACGTCCAGCTTCCTAAGAACCATGTACTTCCTTTTTTCCTCTGCCCCTGCCTTTGCTTTCAGGTCAGAGCATCATCCACCTGGGCAGGAAGATGGCAGCCTCGATCTCTGCGACGGCAGCAGGAACGCCGAGTGCAATCCCCGCGTCCGCCCCCTCCACCTCCGACTGCTGGGGAAAGGCTGTTCCTCTTCAGCTGACAAATAGATGAGACGTTTCATTAATAAACCTCAGCTTCTCCTAACACTTCTGATTATGATCTCTCTGTTTGGATCCATGCTCATATTACACGTTCGTCTCAATTATATATTCCCTTCTCTTTAAATCCCCACTTATCTCCTTTACCACGTAAATCACATAGAGTGGGCTCCATTATTTTTTTTTTTCCCCTTCCTGCCTGCCTAACTTTCCCTGCTCCAACAGCAGTTAGAAAATAAACAGCAATTTAAATTGCAGTGTGTCTGGGTAGCCTCCAAGCTCATGTCCCGGCAAACCCATCCGAGGGGGACGACACTGGTCCCGCCGAGCCCCCCACCACCGCTCGCCTCCAGCCCCACCGTGTTTGCAAAACACTTTTATTTACTTCTTGCTCAGTGTGGGCCAAATCCTTGCTCAGGCTTCACCGGGGACATGTCCCCTGTGAGGTCCTTGGTCCAGCCTGAGCAGAGCATTGCTGTGCTCGGTTGTGAAACCCCGGCTGGAGCGGCAGCACAGGGAGAGCCCAGGCTGGCTCCCCTCCCCACTGCCCCACATCCCTCTGGCAATTAAGGCAATTGCTTGCATGGAAACCTAATTATATTAGGGAAGTATTTAGTAATTTTTAACTGTTCTGCTGGTGGCTCAGCTCCCTCCCCCTCCTGCATACCAGCAGCACTGGGCAGAAGTTGCAGCGCTGGATTCCCCTCCTCTTCCATCGCTGCTTGTAAGAGCAAGAGCGAGGAAGAGGAGCAAGATGGTGTGACGGGCAGGCAGTGGGCTGGGACTCAAGCGGTGGCCCAGGTGGCCCTGCGTGAGCCAGGGAGCCTCCGACTGCCGTCCGGCCCTGCAGCAGTCTGCCTGCGAGGTTTGCATGGGATGGCTGTGCCTCACGAGCATGGACACCCAGCCCTGACACGTGGTGGCCTCTCGATGCCACCATGAGGAAGATGCCCCACAGCTTGACAACTTGCTGCACCAGGCAGGTGGTCAGCCCCTGGCATGATGGTCACCTCGACTGCAAATTCAACACCCCAGTCATTATAAGGTTTTGGCATACCCTGGATCCCCCCATGTATCTCCATCCTCCCCTGGTTACTGCTGGTGCACGTGGGGGAGCGCACAGCAGAGGCACCACTACACAGAGACCAGGAGCTCCCACCAGGCACCCACCCTGCACCCAGGGCACCCTGGAAAAAATAACATCCCCAGGAGCATCTTGGTCCTGTTTGTACAGGGACCACAGGCAGCGCAGCAGGAGCCAACCATGGGAAGTGCTGCACCATGGAGAGCTTTGTACCGCAGAGAGCTTTGCACAATGGAAAACTTTGCACCACGGAGGGCTTTGAACCATGGAGAGCTTTGCATCGAGGAGAGCTTTGTACCATGGACTGTGTTGCACCACGGAGAGCTCTGCACCACAGAGAGTGCTGCAGGAGCCCTCGTGCCGGCTCCCCTCCTCAGGCACACCCAGCCCCTGCTCACCCGAGGGTCGGCAGGCACACGAGGCTCCCCCAGCCTGGCCCTGACCCCCCAGTTCCCACGCCTGGGGCCGGCCTGGCCGCCGGCTGCGCCTTTAAGAGGTGAGGAGGGGAGCGTGATGGCTGGCGTTTTCCGAAGGACCATTAATTTGCCAGCGTCACATGCTTCGCAGCTGCAGCCTGGCAGTGATTTATACGCCTCTGAAGTTCATCAGAGGGAAAAGTACTTTCCAGGCGCAGCGTATCCCCCTTCCCCTCTCTCCTCCTCACTGGCGTGAGCTGCCCATGTCCAGAGCCCGGCCGAAAAACCGAGGTCCCATCCATCACCCCCGCGTGTCACCCCCTGCCCTCGCCACCCAGCCCGGCAATCCCCCTCTCCCCGGCATCTGCGAGCAAAAGAAAACTTCCTCTGGCTTCTTCGCCTCCAGGACCCACCAACGAGAAAGCCATTAATTAATAAGGGGCAGCGCTGATCCGGCTCCTCCGCCGGCCGGGGGGCTGGCGAGCCCCCTCCTCCCCATCCCCGGGCCCTGTAGCCAAAATAAATGGCAGGCAGAAGGCGGGTGTCCCCTCCTCCTGCCGCCACCCCCCTGCACGCCGTCCTCCAGGGAGGTTCAAAAGTTCAAGATTTTCACATTTCCCTAACGTTATTTCAGGAAATTGCTGGAGAAAGGAAAGACAGCACCGCCGAAAAAGCAATCCGCGTCTGGATATAATAATACACACAATCCAGAGGCAGGACTCGGTGTATGCCAGGCGTGGTTCGGAAGGAGCCCCATCCCCACCCTGCATGGTACCCGCCTTTTATTTCTTGGCTCAGGAGCTTTCTTGCACACCACTGACTTTCACAGAGTTATTCCTAAAGCAACGCCAAGGGCAAAGCCCGGGCTCACCCACCGCCGCTCCAAAGCAAAGCAGCCCCAGCGGCGGCAGATGCCGGGAGATGCTGCCCGAAGGACCACGGGTTGGCCCCGGGAGCTGCAGTGCTCGGAGCACCAGCACTTAACCGAATCATAGCGGCTGGTTTGGTGGTGGTGGTGCTGCCAAATGGGTTCAAAGCATCACCAAGACCATCACCCGGTGCAGAGCCCGGGCACCAGGCATGCGGGTGCCTGGGTCGCAGGTCCTGGGTCCCCAAGGAGTTACAGCTTGGCCACAGATGTGCGCAGGCTCCATGCAAACACTGTCAGCAGCTCTGACGTGCTTTTGGGTTCCTTTCTTCCTTCCTCTCGAAAGCCTTCAAATTTCATGTTTGCACAAACCTCAAAAGCTGCTCAAAAGCGACTGAGTCGCACCCAGGTTTTCATCAAAACCAGGTTAAACTAAAGCCTTTGCTGAAGATTCATGGGAAAGGTTCATAAAACTACTGAAACTCTTGGCAATCCTGAATTTGGGGTCATAATGAAATATGAAACTCGACTACTTTCATGTGGTTTGGGGTTTTTGTTGCAAAACATTTGGTGAAGCAGCTTTGGGCAGGAGCACGACAATCTAGTACACAACAGCGTGTCTATAGGAGTGAGGAATTCAGATACACCCCGGCAGCATTTGGCTGGCAAATGATTAACTCTTATTTGAAGCCATCTCATTAGCGTGGGGGCTGGATCCGTGCCACTGCGTGCTCGGGGACGTGGGGCAGAGCTCTCGGCGCTGGCAAGGACCCAAGGCAGGAAGATCGCCTTGCATCGTCGCACCGGCGCGGCTCCGGCAGCGATGGAGCCGCGGCCGGGGCAAGAGCCCTGCTCTGCACAGAGGCGGCCCGGCTCTGCCGGCACCCACCGCACGGACGTGCCATAGCACGCCGAGATGCGCCCCAGGGAGACTGCTGGCAGCTACCTGTGGGAGCAGGGGGATCGCACCCATCGCACTCCCAAGCTCCATCTCATTCAAACAAGGCACCGCACGCCTTTCACTGCAAAGTGCAGCCTTGGCTGATGGCAAAGAGGGGCTGGGAAACCTTCACGCCCAAGTATTGCTTCTTTCCTTCCAAGCATGGGGGGGGTTGGCGTTGGTTTGTTCCAGGTTTTTTTAAGTTTGCTGAGTTCTTGGGGCGTTTGGAGTTGGAGCTTCTGCTCTGAGTCCGCTTTTGTGCTCATTTTGGATGGCTTCACCATCCTGCAGCATTGTGCGGGGATGGCCTGAAGCGTGGTAACACCTCACCTGCACCGTAAGGTCAACAAAGAGGGGGGGAGGAAGAGCAAGCTTGCCCACACCAGCACCATTCTTTCCAGTTGGAAAGTAGTGATGAAGTGATGATGACAATGCCTTGAAAATGAGCAGCATAAGCATCCCAGATTATTGATTTCCTTGAAGGAATGTGATTCTCCCTGATGAGCTCTTCCCAAGTATCCATCACCCTCTGCCTCCATTAACCCCTTGCACTTGCTCTCAGAACTTGCTCAGGGTCTGGAGGGTTACTTGCTGTGACAGAAAGCGGCTGACACACATCTAGGGAGGATTCTGAAGACGAGGATGTCACCTGAAGCCTGTGTACGTGCAAAGATGGCACGGTGGCCAAGCAAACACTAACGGCAGTGAAAAAACTGCCTGCATCCCTGGTCCCTCCGAGACGTAGCGTGAACAGGTCCTCCTGCGCTCCCGCGACCCGCTGGCATCACCCAGACCACCGCAGGCGGGAAAGAACTGCGACAGATCGATATCTGCATTTTCACACCCGCCCTTCAGGCTGTGCACGGCATCCGCGGCTGGAAGGGAGCCGGGACGGAGCAGGGCCAGGGCCAGGCTGGTGACGGTGCTCCAGGCACCAGGCATTGCCTCTGAGAGAAACTGCATTCGAGAGTGGGACGCCCAGCGCAGGCGCCCGGAGGTCGACCGGAATCCAGGACATTTGGAAGGCCGATTAAGGAAGTTTATATTAATTATAGAAATGTGCTAATACCCTGGGAAAGCCACCAACCCTGAAATGTTGTGCAAACACGGCGCTGCTCTTCCTACGCCATTGCCCGCTTCTGCACGTCGGCACCCAGCTCCCCCAGCGCGGCTCAGCCCTATTCCACCGCAGCCGCACTGTTCCACCCCTGCATCATACCTCTGCCAGGTCTCAGCCCCCTCGCTCCTACCTCCTCCTATTTACATCCCTGGGACATTTTTTTACCCTCCCTATACATTTTAAAGCTGCCCATTTTAAAGCGCTGCTGAAAATCCCCAAGACATCCCAGGTAGGTTTATGGTTGCACAGAAAACTGGAGATATAGGGGCCAAGAGGCAGCACTGGGATGTTGGGTCACTTTCTGAACGCAGCCCAGGCTAGGAAGGCATTAAACTCATTCATATCTAAACAATAAATGGTAATAATAATGTCATTTTTGCGGTGCAGTTCTTTCAATANACGCACCCGTGCAAGGGATGCGCGCGTGGGGCAGCTCATCCTATACATCACGGCGCCCGCCGCCCGTGTTGATGTGCTTTTCCGTTCGTGTCTGGCATTCTCAGAAAACACTAACTTCATTATTGATTTGTGCTCATTTGTCATTTTTATAACCTGGCCAGCACTTCTACTGAAGGCCGTGACTAATTCCACTTCCCCAGGCTGGAAGGGGCGAGAGCCTTTAACTCTTTCAGGATGGGCTCTGCCGACCGGCTCCCCGCTCACAGGGCACCGACAGAAACCCCTGGGTGTTCGGCCGGGGAGCAGGCAGGACCGAGCTGAGGAGCTCAGTGTGGGTCGATCGGGGCTGCACCGGGTTTTGCAGCACCCCCCCATTCCCTTCTCAACCCGAAACAGCCGGAGCAGAAAGGCAGATGATCCGGGAGCCGAGATGGAGCTGAGTGATGCTCGCTGCCGGCCGTAGAGAGCTCGGGGAAAAAATGGACTTTCCACCCATTACTCTTATACCAAAACAAACTGCCTCCCAGCCCGGTTTGGAGGTGAGCTGCACCCCCACACAGCCTGCCCACTGTGCAGATCTAAGAAGGGGCAGGTTTGCCTGCCAGCGCCGGTGAGCATCCAGCCTCCGACACACACCCACGGGGCCGGCAAACCAAGCCGGCCGAGTGTCCATCCAGCACCCAGGGGGTCGCAGGGGCGTCCCTGGCCAAACTCTCCCTCCCGGCCAGAATGCTCTGCTCTTCTTCAGGGCCAGCAAAGCCTTAGAGAAACCAATGCCAAGGAGAGGAAGCACCCAGTAGTTGCACCTCCCAGCAAGCTCCCGGTCCCCGACCCCACAGCAGGCAGCGACGGCCACCCAAGCCACGCCAGCAATCGCTGCTTGCACAGCCCCAGCCATGGTCACGGAGAGGTTATCCTCAACGGGGCACGAGGAGCACCTCCTACTCATGTACCACGGGGCCCCCTCCAAGCCTTGAGCTGCTCCTGCAACATCTAGTGCCTTCTCATCAAAAGGAAAACCAGCAGCAGGACTTAGTCCTGGCCTTGGCACACTCCGCTCCTTGGGGTCCAGCGAACAGAGGGAGCAACAATAACTCCTAAGTGACTCTCACAAATACCTACATACAAATTAAACTCCAGATGTTTTAGGCAAGCTGGAATAAAACCCATCCGTGGCAATGGGAAGAATGTGCCACGATGTGGGGGGACACTCGCCCTCCCCAGCTGAGCAACCAGCAACCACCAAGTACCAGGGGAAAACCCCCAAGTGCTGGGGAGGTTGACGGGACCAGGTCACCTTCCCTCCTCCCAGGCACTTCCCAGAAAAGAGTCAGGATCGAGCTCCCAGAGGAGAAGGTCCATTGAGTTAAACGCAGCAGATGCTGTTTCCGAGGGGTGGGATATGGGGAGTACCAAACACGACATCTGCAATTATGGAAAGCCAGATAAAGAAAATCAAATCTCATGCTTCAGGGCATGGGCTGATGAGTACAAGGGTCAGGAAGGAATTTCTCTCCCCTTACACAGCAGTGCACAATTGGGTCAGTGCATTACCGGGTGGCCAAGACCTTGTTTGTTTTCCCCTTTCCTTTTTGAAGCGCTGTGATCTTACTGTTGTCAGAAAAGCTGTATCTGTGGGAGCAATGGCTTAACCTGGTGTGGCGGAGCCAACGCTTCTCCTATCACCCACCTTCCTAAAGCTCAGCATCCCTAGTCCCAGATGAAAGATCGCATGAGGACCTCGCTCAAAGCCTTTTGCCTTGCTGCTCTGACACCGGCCTGCAGTGCTGCCTGCCCCTCCCTCAGCCTTAATTACTTCTACTACAATCATCTAAATTATAATTAAAACTCCTCTGAGTAAGGACCTTTTCTTCCCCTGTGTTTGTAAAGCGCTGTGTACACCTCTGGCACTATTTAAATAATAAGCAATAGAATAGAGCTTGCGATGTTGGCTTAGAAAATAACTGCACTGGAAAAGGGGCTGAACAGAGAGAAGCGAGCAAAGAGCGCCAATGGTTTTGTTAACAGAGGTCGGGAAGCGTTTGTGGTAACAGCGGTTGCTCTCACTTTACGCCATGTCCAGCATCCTTTCTCTTCCTTAAGCAACTTTTCTCTGCTAAAACTTGCTTAGCTAGGAGGATCTAACCACAGGGAAGAGGCTTGAGTTTCAAATTAAATCAAAGCGAGCAAACAAATGCAAAGATGGTCCGTAACATGTGTCTATCTGCATTCGACCCTTGCTAAGCCAGGCATTGCCAAACCACACGCTTCATCATCCGGACAAACAGTCAATGGCTTTTTCCTGCTGCCAAGCAGCTATTTAGCGGCGATTCTACGTCACCGAGGGTGGCATTTTTAAATGGGCTCTGTATCGGTCTTATTCTGTGCCCGCTGCAGCCAGCAGCTTTCCATCAACCCCACGAGACCACACTTTGCAAATCCTATCAAATAGGGTTGATTGGGTTTTTTTATCAAACAATACCTATAATTAGTGCAACCTGATGTATGAGATTAATTAACGCTGACCACTGTCTGACAGCACAAATGCACCCAACTCTACTCACTGCGACCGTCTACCCGGCACTGAATTCAGGGGCCCTATTGCTCCATAGGTGCCACGGTCAGACAGCCAGGCTGGAGCATGGCGCCCCTGCCCTTCTGCACCCAGGAGCCCATGGGTGAGCCCAGCACCCACATCAAGAGCCTGAGCCCCCTGGCCAGCACCACCCGCCTGACCCTGCTACCTCACCATCAAGCTAATTTTGCAAGACTATTTGTCCCAGAAAGGTGTAAATCAGCCAGAGGGTCTGTGTCGAACTCTGAAACCCACTGCTATCCGGCAAACCTCGCAGCTGTGCACAGCGCTGGCTCATCTGCGGGCCAGTGAGTCACGTCTGCGCGGCCTCCGGGATCCAGCCCTGGGCTGCCAGGGGAAAGGTGGAATCAAAGGTATGAAAAAGTACTGAATGGGAAATGGCATGCCCAGACTGGGTCCTTACGATCCAGAAGCTGAGCCAAGAAATGAAAGCAAGCGCAGAAGGCTGGGATGGGGCAACGGGAGTTTCAGCATTACAAACACGTTGCAGACAAGTGGGAGAATAATCTTCAGGGGAATGTTTGAAGGAGCCTGTGGTGGCTTGCTCAGGAAAAGAAAAAGAAAAAAAAGAAGAGAAACACTAATGAAAGAAAAGAAGAAAAAAAGCAGCTCTGGAAGCAGCTGGGTGCTGTGGTCAGGCGCTGCGAGGGCTGCGTGTGGCAGCATCTCTCAGCAGCACGAAGAGCGCTTCCTCCCCGCGGTGCGCTGGCGGGGCTGGACATGGTGGCCAAGGCTCGGAAAACAAAACCAAAGGAAGCGGTGGAGGAGGCCAGGAGCCCTGCGGCAGCTGTCGGGTGCGGGGAAGTGCACGCCGCTGGAGATCAGCGCGGAAGGACAGCGTGGGGCTGAGGATGGTCCTGCCGGGGGGCTGGCACGCAGCGATGGGGAGAGGAGGGGGCTGCGCTGGGGCATCTGGGCTGCCCTTTGAGCTGGTTCCTGTCCTTAGCGTCACTTTGTGCCTCACATCTGATATTTCAGTTGCCCGCGTGCCTCGATTTCCCCTGCAGGTGACGGAGCCATGAAGCCTCGCTCGCCTGCGTCCACCTCCCCATCCCTCAGCTCGGCAAAGCCGCAGGCGTGCCCGAACCCACCGAAACGCAGCGCTCGCACCAAGCCAGGCAGCTGCGGCCACCACGCAGAGGAGCCTCGCTGAGATGCTCTCCTCCAGCAAACACCCCTCTTGCCCCGCTGATGCCACCGTGACCCAGAGCTCATGCAAAAGCAGAGAGGAGGACACAGCCCTTCCCCTCTGGCCCCATCCCGGACACTCCCGGGCTGGCAGAGCAGCTCGGAGCAAGCTGGGAACAACATCAACCATGCTGGGAACAAAGCAGCGGTTGTATCATGGTCACTGGGAGGGCTGGGAGGGGAGTTTCTTTTTTAAGTAGAAGGGCTTGGGGGGTTGTTTTTCTCTTTTTTTTT
>VZTV01110007.1:0-10530 GCA_013400875.1 Anhinga rufa
ATGCTCAGTTGGCTGTTTCTTTAAATGCTTTACATGGGATGTATTCTTTAAATGCATCCTATTTCTTACAAAACATGAAATATGATGATTTTACGTGTTCTTTTAGGATTCCTGAATACTTGTGGGTTGTATTTCTTGAAAAAGAGATTTGTGGGTTTGTACTTACTGAAAAATCAGTGTTTATTTTGAAGCAGATGAGCTACTAGTACATAGTTGAAGAGCTATGAGGAGTTCACTATGAAATTATGCCTTTCAATATTCAAAGTGTAAAAACAAACAACAAAAAAAACCTCTGCTTGTTTGAATTGGATATTAAGCTTGTTATTCAGCCTTTTCCATTTATCCTTTCAGTCTTCCTGTGTGATTGTCAACAATTTTACCTGACTGTTTATTAGAATACTAATACTGGAGCCATTGAGCACACTTATAAAGCATTTACTAAATATAATGGCCAAGGAAAAATAGAGAACAATCTGCCTAGCAAGAGCTCTCAGTAACAATTATATGCTGTTCATAAAACAATAGAAGATAACAGCTCTCATATTAGAAACAGCTATATTGATTTTTCCCAGTAGAATTAGTCTTCTGCATGCAGAGAAATGATCAAAATTCCTGTACTAGTAGTTTAAAAAAAAAATAATCTGTATCTTCCAGTTAACTACCACAAAACAGCAGTAGCTTCTGAACTTAATTTTTGATAGAGATAATAAACAGTATAGCTTAATATTTCTTTGTGTGTAACTTAAATAATGTATTTTATGTAGATACTTTATGTATTTCTACAGAATTAAGATAGCAATCTAAGATATATCTATATATCCTAACAGTCCTCAGAACAAATACAACACTTGATATACAGAAAATGTACTGATTTTCCATATGCAATTCTTTCAACCTGCTTTAATTTTTCCCCATTCTTCACCTTTAGGAGCTGATGTAACAGAAACGTGCACAGCTTTAAATGTCTAGGGACATAGATTGGAAGTGAGTAGATTTGGGTCCGTTCCTATCTTTCACACTGGGTTATCATGTACAGTTCAGCTCATTTTTCAATGCCTCTGCTTTCTCAAAAGCAACTGGAGGCCAGTGACTCTTTATGAAACACTGCAAGATAGAAAAAATTATACGCTAATATTGCACTATTCTAATTCAGTAAAAATAATTTAAATGTTTTCTTTGTCCAGCTATATTTTTATTTTTTTTTGTAAAACAAATAAGACAAAACATTAAACTTTGCAATGTAACTAACTTACAGGCCTATATTTCATTTTTTAAGCTAAACGCCCACAGAGAGTTTACTTGTATTAGGATAGAATAACCTTCTGCATTTCTATACAGCTTCTATATTTATAGCAGCTCTAATATTAGATTGTAAAAATGCATATTTGCATTTTAATATATACAGTAGCAGCCCCCTGGATCTACTGACTAAACACATCTACATTTAAAACAAAAATCTGTTTTACTTTCACTTTCTCACAGATTTAATATTGTTTCTTTAACTTCACAATGGGAACGCATGAATTTGGAAAGTGTTGTAAATGGATTTTCTTGTAATTTTATGCTCTTCTAAATAATCTTTTTTACAGCACAATTAATATAGTAATCCTATAAAATCTAGCTAGATTCATTCATATGCTCTTTTGTTTGCAAAGGCGTAGTATTGCAAAGCAGCTTAATGGTTTTGCTACTGAAAGATGGGTTTATTCCTTGAGGAGTGCAAAGCAATAGAAAAACAATGTGGTGGGGAAAAAAGAGTAAGGAGAGGATGATGGTCCTTCCTGTAGTGGTAGGGGGAATATAGTTATGGCTTTATTATGAAGGATAATATTTTTAATTATTTCACGTGGTACCTTGAAAATGCCTACGATAATTTCATATTAAAAAAAAATCAGTGTTATACCACATTTTGTGGTAAATGGAAGTAACATGCAATTACTCTCATTGGTCTGTATGGTTATTATTTTGCACAAATACTTGTATTTTTGTAAAACAAGGTGTTTTACAAAAAACAAACAAACAAACAAACAAAATGTGTCCTTTGATGTGCAGTGGGGTAGGAATGCAGGTATTAGAAAAGTACAATGCACTTTATGATAAGGCACTCGTATCAGTTCTCTTTTTGAATATCATTGTGTTTTGTCCAGACTTTCTGGGGAAATACTGCAATTAAGATTAATCATTAAGGTTAACAGTTGACACAAACTCAAATGCAGAACTGATCAGAAGTCAATTGGATTCTCATTTGGTACTCAGCAAAGATATATGGGGTGTTCAAAACAGTTTTACTTCTTAATAATTTCTTGGTCCTTCTAGATTTTCAACTCTGTTCTAAGAATACTTACTATGTGTTTAAATTCTGCACTAGGAAAAATCATGTGATGTATCAAGGTGGGTATAGTGTTTCCTAGTAATTCTACTTTCTGATCCAAAACTTGAAGATAACAGGGAAGCCGTAGCAAATGACGTTAGAAGGGATTTACGTGAAATACCCAAGTCTTTTTACTGTCTGACAACAGTATGATAATAGGATGTGCTATGATTGGGTTGCCTCTGCCCACTTCTGTTCTTCTTAAAGGTGGATGGAGCCTTGGCATTCCCCATCAGGAAGTGGTGCCAGTACTTACCTGTCATTGCTACTGTTTTTTCTAAAATGATTCCTCTGATGCCCCTTATTCTCAGGTGCTGTAACCTTTTCAACCCATGCCTTCCTTCAGTCTTCTTTTCTGCTACTCAACCCCAGCTCCTTCAATGTTTTTCCCCTTCTAGATATCTGATTGTTCTCATTAGTTTTGTCTGAACTTTCTCCAAATGATCCGTATCCTTAAATTGGTACCCAGAACTGGGCATTGTAATCCTACAGATACCTCACATAACTCCACATGGTCTTAGAGAACGTGCTTCCACTGTAGTGTTTGCTGTTTTTCATAAAAGAATAACATTTACTTGTGTTTAACTCCTGATCTACTAGGCTTTCTTCATCCTGCTATCAAATACTTCTCTCATTGACTTTTTCCTTTCTGTCTTTGTGCAAATAATTACCCTTATCTAAAACTAGGACTTTGTGTTTAACATTATGTAATTACTGTTCTTTTCAGAATTCCTTATATTTATGAACTATTTTGCATTTTAAGCAACTGCAGCTCGATACTGTCTGCAGCCAGTAACTTGTTCTCTATTCCATCATTCAAGTTATTAATGAAAGTATGCAAAACCATACTGAACTTGAAACTCTTCAGTGAGTTCCAGCTGACTTCGAAACCTGAAAAAGCAAATTCATTTGCTTTAAACATATGAACATTGCTGTATAAAAAATCCTGCCATCTAGTTCTGATGTAATTACATGTTAGTATTTTAAATAAAATTCAAAAAAATCTGCTAGTTTGGTGTATCTGAGTATTTACAAATCTAAAAGATGTAGAAAAATCAAGAAAACGTTTGGGGTTTTTTAATAGTATTTTGTATTGACAAAATTTGTATTGGAGAAAGATAAATCCTCAGAGAATTATTACCTCTTATTTACATATCCTGGAGAGGAAATGCAAAAGGCTTTAAGACATGTAAGGAGGGAAGTTCTCTGAAGTATCTTGCACTGAAATTTGATTTTGTCTGAATTTTCCTCCGAGTAAATGGGGAAATAAACCAGTAAACTTTTATTTATTTCTGTCTAAGTCTAGTAGAGTCTGCATTTTCATAGATTTCAAGTAGTGGGATAAAAAAACCCCTTCCATAATTTTCTTGTTTGCTGTTTGTAAATGAAAATCATTGTTAATTTAGGAGCCAGACAGCTGTAGAACATTTGCCGTTCGGCAGCAGCTGTCAGTAGTACTCCAGTTTATTTTACAAACAGATGTTTAATTTGACTTCAGTGCCATTGTCAATTTTTTAGGGGAAACAAAGAGAGGAAAGGAATAGAAATAATCATGATAGTCATAATATGATTTCCTTTCAAAACATAAAGCAGAGTCACTACTGATGACATGAAAAGTGTTTTCATTTTTAATTACTGAATGTTTTATATATATTTTTTTATAACTACATGAACTGAAATTAAGCTTTCTAAATGTATGGTAACTCATGTTAAAGACACGATTTCTTTTAAGTCAGGAAATGAAGGGGTTATTTTAATGTAGTATGCTACATTTTAAAAATATGTATTTTATTTATGAATCAAAATGTCTACAGTTTACAGATAAAGAGATTTTTGTCTCTATATTAAAACTGGGGCACCAGTGGGCCTACTGTCATACAAACATAATATTGTTTACTGTAGTATAATAATATTCTGATTTCACATCAGCAAAAGTGAAGGGCAAATTGGGTCTAGTAATGATGAAATCAGATAATGAAAAAGCTAAGTAACATAATGTGGTTCATTTTTAATTTTAGTAACCAATTATTTTATCTAGTATGTGCCCAGTGACTAGGAGGCTTAAATATAAAGTGCTGTTAGAATATCTTGGCAAGATCCTCCATTATTCAAAATGTCTATAGACCTAGACAAGAGAGTTTAAATTAGCAGTGTATCGTTGTGCTGGTTTCAGCTGGGATAGAGTTAATTTTCTTCATAGCAGCTCCTGTAATGCTATGTTTTAGATTTGTGACCAAAACAGTGTTGATGACACAACAGCGGTTTAGCTGTTGCTGAGCAGTGCTGACACAGAGTCAAGGCCTTTTCTGCCTCTCACCCACCCCACCAGCGAGNTGGAGATGGCTGAACACCTGCCTGCCCATGGGAAGCAGTGAATGAATTCCTTGTTTTGCTTTGCTTGTGTATGAAGCTTTTTCTTTACCTATTAAACTGTCTCTATCTCAACCCCCGAGTTTTCTCACTTTCACCCTTCCAATTCTCTCTCCCAACCCACCAGGGGTGGGGGAATGAGTGAGTGGCTGTGTAGTGCTTAGTTGCTGGCTGGGGTTAAACCTCAACAGTGGTCTCAGTCCTACAACACTTTGGCAATTCTTAGATGTTACAAAGTCTAATTTAAACTAGTCATAAAGATGGCACATCTTACTTGCCATTTGCTCCTTTGCAATACAGTCTGTTCAGGTATTTCAAGACTATGTGTTTCTGTGAGGATATATGATTCTATATAAGTAAACCTGCAGTTAAATTTAAGAAGCTATACTGGGTGTGCTGTTTTGTATGAAATTTTCTGTTAGCAAAATTTTTCTAGCATGCTGAGTTCAATATTTGCTGAACTGTATGCATGCTCACAACAATCTAGAACAGCTCTGCATAGCACATTTTACAGTTAAAATTTCAAGCACAGTTATATTTCAGTATGAAAGGCAAATGGCTGAATTAACAGTGTCAGATTCTGCCATCCTTACTTATATTGAATAGTTAAATTCTCAGTGGATTAAAATATATTAGCTGGAGACTCACTAAAAGTGATGTATAATATAAATAAGAGTCTCACACCTGAACACAGTATTTATCTTGATTCATTTTTTTATATGAAGCACCACAAAATCAATTCTGATTTGTTCCCTTAAAGGAGCAGCTACATGTATTATTGCAATTCTTTAGAAATTATGAAAGGAAAAAAAAACACCTAGAAAAGGAATTTTTCTTCTTGTAAACTGACTGTTGAATTGATTTTTGTTGTCTTCCTACTTACCTAGTTTGACAATTTTCTGAAGGGATTTGTGAAAAAGGATTGAAATATTAAATTCAACTAATAATTGGCTAGGCCATTCTTTTCTTTTCCTTGAAGTAATTAGGTACCTACTTTTTCTATCTTTTCTGCTTCATTAGATATGCATTAAGTATCTTTGCTATCTGAACAGGAGAAGTCTGAATGGTTTTTGCACTGCTTTCCTGAAGAAATGGATTTGTTGCTCAGTCAGTTCACTGCTTCAGCAGAATGTAGTTTAAAGTCTTGCAATGCACCAGAAAGCACACATGATTTCTTTAATGGTTTCTGGGTTTTCATTTGCTGCAGAAAAGATAGGCTTGCAGACTTAGGGGCCTGTGTCTAGAGAAGGCATCAGGTCTGTTTGTTAGGAGGATAATGAGCTTGACGCTTGCTCACTGCACAGTGTATGTAGCCTGGTGATACCCTTAATATGTACCAACAACACGTCGAAGTTCTACAGATTGCATGTCATAAGGTTTCTTCCCATAGATTGCTCTGCATATGGAATAGACGCTTGTTTTGTACATAGAAAAAAAGTGTGGTCTCTCATGCTGCAATTGCCTTGCAGTTGTTTGCTGAAGTAAACATACGATGAGACAAGGAACTTGAATACAAAGTAGAAAAATGTTCCACACTGCAAAGATGATGCCATGTATTGAGGTACCACCATTTCATGACAGTTCATAAAGAAATTATTGGTTTTATCAGAGTTATTTTAGATAAAAACTGCTAATGAGCAGGCATTTATGTAATTTCTCTGAGTAAATCATGGACAAAGCATTGTCTTCAGTATAGTGAAGAAACACAAATAGCTCTTCATTCTTGCCAGTTTTATAGTAGTAGTCTATATTTCTGCCACACATAGCTCTACTCACGAAGTACTAAATATGTTCAGGCAAGTAAATAAAATAAAGCTAAGCTCATGAAGAGGAGACAAATTTCACAGATACTCAGATATGTGTTTTCTGCATTGTCTTTATCGGTAAGCAACTTGGCTCAGCAAGAATAAAGTTTTAAGTGCTGTCCTTATAATTTTCTAGTTTTCCAGTGGCTACTCATGCATCAGAAGAAATTCAGGCTGTGATTCTCTTCTGATTAAGTGAAACTGAAGTCAGTAATTGATTTCAGTAGAAGGTCAGTCTTCAATAGAGGATCCAATCAACAGCAGCATCAGATTGCAGGGCACATCTAGGTTTTCAAAATGCCCTCGACATCAGTGTATCTGATTAATTGTAAGTTTTTAATTTTCAAAGCATGTATTTTTTCAGTCTCTTTTTCTGCATAAATGTTTGGTAGGAGCAAATGACTGCCCGCTAAAAAAACAGTCAGATAGGTTCACCTTATGTTTTTGTCTTAAAGATCAGGAGATTTGTTTTCCTTGTTGCTTCAGTTTTGAAATCTAAACCAACTATTGGAAAGGTTTGAATTGCACTGCTTGGGTGTCAATCTCAAAACCAAAATCGATTAACTTTTCCCATATGCATATCTGAAGGAGTACTGCTTGTCTCTACAATGCCTGATCCCTTGCTCTGTTTCCTCCTGTATCTCTAATCACACTTTGTGTATCTCAATTACCCACATTAGAACATCTCCTTCTCAGAGGTTCTAATGAAGTTAAGAATCTAATTAACTGCACTTTTGTTTCAAATAAAACTTGGTAGGGCTGGATTCCAGTTCCTAGTCTATGCCTGCTCCTCAAAGTTGCTAATATGAAGGGTAATTTATCATCTTAATCCTTTCCATTGCTGCTGTTCACAATGCTCCTTTAACAGTTCTATTCAGGTGCTCTCTTTGTCCTGATGATTGAGGGAGATACAGAATGTGTAGCTTTTGCTTAATCCCTGATCCTTTAAGCATAGTTGTAATCATCTCCTCCATGAAATGGTGACCTTTATCTGGGTCAACAAGGCTTCAGGAGCCCCAACAGAGGCAAAAGGCTTCTTGATACTGTTGGGTTTTTTCCCTCTCCCTGCTGCTATATGTTGTTTTATAGAAAAGGCTTCAAACCACCTTGAGAAGGAATTAGTCACTTCCAAGGAGTTTCATTACCCCAGCCTATTTTGGGGAGCTAATGTATATAATCTGTATGTAATCCCATCCACAGTCTGACAACTCACTGCTGCAGCAAAGAGAGATGGCTAGAATTTGTTCTTGTCTTTTCAATGCATATCTCGGACAATTTTTGATCCATTTCCTAATACCTGTTTCTGTACCTTTCAACATTGCTATTTCCTTAACCCTAAGAGTATTTTTCCGATTTTCATGTAGCATGTTTAGCAGTTCTTTCTCCATTTACTTTTTTTTGGTTCTTTTGTTTCTGCTGTACTCTAGTAACAGCCATTATTGTTTATGTCATTTGTCCAAGGTTGTCTGCTGCTTTAGGTGTTGAATCTACCTTATCATCCCATTCAGCATTCTGATTCTTATTCCTTTGAGCCTTTAGATGCCTAAGTCACAACTGATCCCTATGACAATTCCCATGCTCTTCTGCACCAACCCTTATTCAAATATAGCTCTGTCCCCCAGCCTTTACCTTCTCCTAACCTAGTCAAACATCCAATATTGTGTTCCCTTCACACAATAATCTGAATCAGATAAAATCACAACCAATCCAGCCTTTTGTTATTTTTAAACTTCAAGGATTACTGTAGTCTGTTTGCTGGGTTGACCTGCTTAGAGTGTCCCTTGTATGTTGTCCCGTTCAGGTTCAAGGCATGCATGCCCTGGGCACCATTTCCATCAATATACTTTGAAACTCCACCAGTGAACCAAAGGTGATATGTGCTGTAACTTTGTACTGAAATCCTTCAAAATAGTCCTCAATCCTATGTGTAGGTGTTGTTTGTAAATTATTGGGCATTGACCTTCTGTTCCAGTATCGATTAGGGCACAATAAAAGAGATCAGGTTACTGATAGTTTCTGAGGCTAATCTGTGGTTCATTAATATTAATGTCCACAGAGCAAAAGAAGTATTGGAAGCTCTGTGCTTCCTGTCAGTGATCCTGGCAGAGTATACTTTAAAGGAGGCACCTTATTTGCATCATGATAGGGACAGTACATGCGAATATTTCATTTTTGTATTGTCCAAACAGCTGCTAAGCATTCCCAGAGACTGAAGAGCACAGCTCTGGTATTGCTTTATTTATGTATTCATAGGTTACTGGGGTCAGCTTGTTCTTTTGAACTGTTGTAGCAAAACTGCTACCAGTGCTACTGGTGTGGCAGCTAATTAGACACAAGAAGGTTGCATTGAATTTGGCATTTTTAGGGCTGAAGCAGGAAGAGCAAAACCGATGCTGTACTGGTTCCCTGCCATTGCGTTCTCCAAAAATCTATGTACCAAAGTTTTGCAACAATATTTGCTACAAATCCTTACTGCGACTAATTTTTGTCACCAGAACAATTGTATGAACTAGAGATGCTACCCTAACATTGCCCTCAGCCACAAACTTGTTGCAGCAGATGTTGAACAAGGACTAAGAGGAGAAGCTTGGTGAAAACCTCCCTAATGATGTAGAATAATTGCATGGATTAATTTTGATCATTCTTTGATAATTTTGTGTTACATGAGCAGGGTGGTCTTTCAGCTATTTTTCAAATAAAATTTGAATGCGCCTTCTTCCCATACACTGTCCCTTCAGAATAAGGAAAGTAGAAAAGTTCCAGATCTCAACCCTTTTATCTTTACTGGTCCTTTCATTTCTCTGCACTCACATCTTTCAGTGTAAACAACCAGTGTCTCCTGGCATTAGCTGTCTGAATGTTCAGTAGGCTGCAGTCTCAGCTGTCAGTGAAAGCTCTTAGAATAGCCCAGGTAGAAGAGATTTGGTTGTTACAGGTATTAATTCTGGAAAGCTGAAATGTGTGATTCAGCTGCACTAAGGGAATAGCAAGTCTCTCCTTCTGATGGTTCCAGATCCAATTCCAGTGGATTTGTGATGTCAGACTTAAGTACTAAAGGTACTGCATCAAAACTAAACTTCCCTAGGCAAATACCTTCATAATATTAAGGTCTCTTTTAAGAAGTAGTATTAAGCATTTTAATACCAAATGAAGTTAGCTTAGTTTCAGTGGGTGTTAATTTGCTCTGTTAATTGTGGTGCTTTAACCTTCAGGCTTCTGTCAACTGAAATGAGGTGAACATTTTTCTGGCTTTGAAAAAACTTTACTCCCATTTGTATTCCTGCTACTGAATACTTAGTAATCAGTATTTTACAAGTGGGTGGACTTGGTTAGGATGTTGCTCTTGACATACAATTCTTGTCTGTACAAGCAAATAATTTCCTCATTAAAATATGACTTCAGTATATTGCTAGTTGACACTTCTTCCAAAACAATAGTTGGAGAATGACAGCCCTGATATTTTTGTTTTTATCTACAAATTCCTGAATCCCCTAAGGATATTAAAGGTTTAGAACAATTTTTCTAAAGCTTTGGGGAATTTTTTCAAGCTTCATTAACTGGGCACTCATGCTGATGTTTAACTTTTACTTATTTTGGTTTTTTTTTAATGCAATATACAAAAAAAAAAGGGTAGTTTTTTNAAAAAAGGGTAGTTTTTTTTTTTAACCTCCCAACCTGGAGTGGGGAAAGGTGGCTCAAGAGGGGAGGGGGATTATGTGTAGGATATAAAGATTAAAAAAAATATTGTAGAAGAGCAAATATGCTTTTTACTGTGTCATGGCTGTCCACACTTGCTGTGCAATAATGGCAAAATCAAAGGAGGACAAGTAGTGACAGAAAGGAAATTGAGGACTGGTGAAGAGTAGCACATGTGGGAGGGTTTGAAATGTGACCTTTGCCTGTGTGGTTTCTTTTCTGCCACATCCTGGCATAGCAGGTAAAGCAGGCTACAGACGGAAAATGGGGGCATGGTTGCCTCTTTCT
>VZTV01110011.1:8703-19509 GCA_013400875.1 Anhinga rufa
CGCGTCGCGCCGCCGGGGGAGGGGGGAGCCACGGGAAAGCCCCCCGGGAGCGTGTCGGGCAGCGCACGGGCACCCGTGTCCCGGCATCTCTGGGCGTGGTGCAGAGCTCGGATACTTCCCAGGGTGCCCCAGCTGGGCACACACCACAGCCCCCTGCCCGGGGGCCCAGCACCCACCCAGTGACACCCACCCCGGCAGCGGCACCCCGGGGAACCAGCGACGGGAACAGAAGCCACCGGCGAGGCGGGACGTGCTGGCCTCCGGCCAGGGGCACCGGCCGCGGGAGCCGGGTGGGCAGCCGCCTGTCCCGCGGGGAGGCCGGGGGGGATCGCACTCACTGCAGCCGCCGCTCGTCCCGGAAAGCCGTGCGCAAACACCCCTCCGGGCCGAAGGCCATCTCGCCCGGCGCCCCCTCCTCGCCGAGGGGCCGCGCGGAGGAGCCGGGGCGCGGGGCGGCCGAGATGGCGGCAGCACAACACTGTTGCCAGGGGCAGCCGGAGGCTCCCGCAGCTCACTGGGGTTTTCCTGGCGTGGCTCCCAGCATCGCTGGCGAGGGTGGGGTGCTGGGGACCGCCCCGCTCCCCGCGCCGTGCAGAGGCTCCCTGGGGACAGCCTGCAGGTCAGTCCCACCGGGGATCTTCCCCGGGGGGCTCTAGGGCCGCCCGCCTGCACCCCGGTCCCCCCGAGCCCTCGGACCCTGCTCCAGCCCCTCGCTAACCTCCGCTCAGACTCCAGGCCCCCTCAGGGGCCACCACGCACAACCAGGCCCAGCTGCCCCGCCGACTGCTCGGGTCCCCCCACCCCGTACCCCCTCAGCCCTCCGCCATCTCACGCTCTTCTTGCCCGCGGCCCGGGGGCGGCTCAGACCCGGCCGCTTCACCCACGGCCCCACGCTGCTCCTCTCCGGGCGCCCCAGGGGCGCCTCCTTCCCACCCCACGTGCCGCCAGGTCCCCCCGTTGCCCTCCGCACACGCTCAGATCCCCCGTGTGCACTCACGCCCCACACGCTTTCGCACCGCTCCCCACTTTACACAGTTCACTCCTCTGCCCCCTCTTGCAGGGCCCTCCGTCCCCTCCAGCCTCCGTTCCACCCCATCCCACTCTGGCCATGCCCATGTCGATCCCCTCCCTCTCCCTTCACGCAGGCTCAGATCCCTCCCTGCTCCCCTCGGGAACGCACCGCTCCCCTCCGTTGCCCATGGCGTGCCTTTTCAGTCCCCTCCATTTACCTCTGCAGGGCGCTCGGGCTTGATCTGCCCCTCCATGCCTTCCTGCGCGCTCTGGCCCCTCTCCTACCCACCCTACAGTTCCCCTGCGTGGCTGCCCTGATCCTCCCTGTGCAGATCCTGCTCCCCTCGTCCCCTCCCTGCACAGGCTCCCTCTGTGCTTCCCATCACCGCCAGGAATCCCCCTCAAAACCACACCACAAGGTACAGATTAACTCCCGACTTGGGTACGGAGCAACATTTCAGAAAGACTTGGGGGAAAAAACATTTATAACAAAAACCCAATTAAGCCTCCCCAGACTCAGCCTCACCCATGTCCTGCCCATGCACCAGTTATCTGTTATCCCGGGACCACTGCGGCCCCGCGGCGACTTTCCCAGTCACGCTCCCCGCAACCCCAGCACCGCTCCCGGTGACTAGAATCCCATACTGGTATTCGACTCTGCCACAGGCATCAAGATGAGTGGGCTACTGGGACCCACTTCCCGAGCTCTGCCTGTGCTGGGTGCCAGCTTGTTCAAAAGAACACCTGAGACAGAGGAACATGAAAAGAGGAGAGAAGAAATGGAGAAACATGGCTGGGGAAGGATGGAGTGAAAGCTGGGGAAGGGGCGAGTGGAGAAAGAGGTGGGGATGCTCTGCCCGAACCAGCCCGCCGCAGGACACCAACGGCCCGCGCTCAGCCGCACGGCAGTGAGGACGTGCTTGACGCTGGACGCCTGGCCGGAGCTCTGCGTGCTTCCGCAAGAAGGGGTGGAAACTATGTGTCTCGCGCCTCTTCTCCTCTCGTTTCCTGCAGGGAGGCCCCGCTGTGCTGCTCGCCATCGTCACCTACGCAGGGCACAGAGCAGCAGCATCTCAGCAAGAGCCAACGAGGCAGACAACAGGAATTCCTCCCTCCTCGGCAGCTTAGCAGGAGAGCAGGTGGCTCCTGCCCCAGAACTCGCCGGCAGGCAGGCACCAGGGCTCACCGTCCGTAAGGCAGTTGAGGTAGGCAGCCTGGACGCTGTTCCCGTTGACCAGTGCCATCGCCTGGTGCTTGGTGGAGCTGCTCACGGTCTCCTCTTCCCCCTTCCCCTCGTCGTCGTCTTCCGAGTCCACCAGCACTAAGACATCACCTGAGTCTTGATTCCTGTGAACAGCAGAGCAAGTGGAGGTGGGCTGAAAGGCTGAGGCCAGCCCGTCCTGACCCCTCCCTCCAGCCCGTGCCTCCTTGGGCTCTGACAACACTCGACACCAAAATGACCCATTTTGATGGACTCTTCCAATCCTGCACTAACCGCGTTCAAAGAACAGCTGGTTTCAGACCCTGCTGGCAGCAACACCACCAACGGCATTCTGCACTGCTTCCCCCTCATCTTCCAAAGTCCTCCGACCACCTCACGAATATTCATTCACTACACTGCACGAGCCCCTCCCGAGTGGAGTTATCCTCCCCTCCCGTACAGATGGGGAAACAAAGGCACTCGGAAAAGAGCCTTTCCAGGCCACAGCACCGCAGCTGTCGGAACAGGGCCAAGGGAAAGGAGCAGGGCCAGGAGGGGTGCAAGCAGGAAGCAGAGGAGAAATCTGGTGCACCTGAACCCCAGGAAGGCACTTGTTCACATGCAGCTGTCAGACTTCCCTCCTGCGAGGGGAAGGACACGGGCAAACCCCCACACAGAGTGGCAGAAGATCGCCGTTTCTATTTACTCTCTAAGTTTTGGGCTCACCTCTGCCGAGGAGCAGCTCTCCTGCACAGCCTCCTCTACACAGACCTTCCCAGCACCATCCCTGTGCATCCCAAAGTGATGCCACTCCTGCCGATGCCAAGTGCTTTCCTCTCCCCTCATCCTCCTGCTCCCACACCCACGCCGAGTCTCACGCATCCCCACCATCCCCTTCCCGCAGGAAACACAGCTCCCACGTAAGAACAGCTTTGCTCCGGGGACAGCTCCTGCCTCCGAGGTGGATTCCCCACCCCACCGGGAGGTCACCTCTGCCGAGAGGCGGACTAGTGAGGCCTCGTGGGACTGGGCTGAGGAAAATCCACACTCACCTGAATGCAGCACCTGAATGGGAGAGAAGGGAAAGGAAAAGGCAGCGTCAGAAACTGGCCCCAGAGCAGCCCCTCGGGCAGCACGCTGCTGGTTTGACTGCGCAACCCCTGCCACTGCTGCCTGCAGGTCCCCGGCAGCCACATGCGGAGGCATGGATGTGAAGGTGACCTGCTCACGTAGGCAACGAGAGCATCAGAGAGATCACAAGGGAAGGGGAGAAGGCCCAGCACAGTACAGCTCCCTGGAGAAGGCAAGGGGAAGGTGCCTGAAGCACTCAGCTGGGGAAGGGCCTTGTTTCCAACCCATCTGCCTCCAGGGCTGACAGGGTTTTGACCAGGAGCAGGATGAGGCCCGTGGGCTTTTGGGCTTGGCCTTAAGCCAAGGATGCATCACCCAAGGGTGATCATCAGTGGCTGACTCCAGCACACCAGAAGGGACAAGCAGGATAAACCCAGGCCATCCCAGGAAGGATTAACCCCTCCCTGGCTTGCACAGAGCAGAGCTCCTACCTCTCAGGCACAGGAGGGGATTATAGTACAAGACGACCCCAGTGACGGTGAGAATAGCCAGTAGGGACAGGACCACCACTGCACCCACGACCCCAACGATGTTCACTGGCTCTGCGGAGAGAAGAGCAGACACAGGAGGCCAGCTTGTCACCAGGACATGGATGGATGAGGAGATCTCAACGCAAGCAATAGCGCAGGTCCTGGTACTGTCTGAGCTCCCAATTCCTGTCATTGCAACAGTCCCGCCAGCACAAGGGGTGAGAGTTTCAGGTACTCCTGCTTCACTGATACAGAAAACACCACAGCAAGGCTCCTATTTCTGTGCCCATGTGCATTTAGTGAGAGTAAATCAACTCCTGCCCATTGCAGCTTGAGCCTTGGAGGTGCTCCTTTGTGCCCACAACCTACAGGAGGGCCTAAGGAAGCTCCTCTCTCAGGCCCATTATGCTGAGGCGAGGGGAATCAGGCCTTTTCACCCTAGGATGAAGGGAGCCAGTCCTGCATCTACACTTGCTGCAGGAGTATGGGCAGTGCCAACAGGCAGAGAGGGCTCTTAGTGGCAAACGGAGCCCCTTGGGGCTCGCCAACGGCCCCCATGAACTGAGTCCCTGACTCCTCCTCGCTCCCTGCCACAGCAACCCCAGGCAGCCCCACTCACGCTTCACCGTCAGGCAGACGAACAACTCCCTCAGCCCCACAGGGTTCTGTGCCTTGCAGACGTAACAGCCCCCGTCGGTGCCCTGGGAGCAGTTCCGGATGGTGAGCTGGGACACGTTGCCCTCCTGAGCAATGAGGTACCTCCCTCCGGGCTGGATCTCCACCTCTGGCTGGGTGATGCCCCGCAGCCAGGTGAGCCTCGCTGCCGGGGTGCTCTCGGTCACACGGCATGTCAGGGTCACATTGTCACCCACAAAGCAGGTCTTTGGGGGCTCTGATTCCAGTGAAGGGATTTCTGAACAGCCCAAGGGGAAAAAAAAAAAAGAAAAAGAGTCAAGCAGGAAATGAAGGAGTTCAACATAACAAGCAATCAGCTATCTGAATGATTAATAATCATTAACAGAAGGAAGTCAAACAGGAGTCTGGGACTTGAGCACTGTGTGTTTGGCATTCAGCTCGCTCACGAGACTTCAGCAGCCTTCCAAGGAGCGATCCGAGCAACTTTCACGTTGCTCAGTCCTTTTTTTGACACCTGCCTTTATATCCCCAGGGAAGAACGGTCAGAGGGTAGCCAGTATGAAGATGGCAGAGAGGAGAGAGGCAGCCCAGGAATTTTCCTTGGGGTCAGCAGAGCTCTTTTGTAGCCCTGACAACCCCTGGAGGATAAATACAGCTCAGGTTTTCAAAAGCCACTTTAGTCAGACCCCTTAGATGCTTGAAGGGGGCCTGGGGGCACGCACAATCCTTCTGCTATAGACCCAAACCTAGACCTGCCAAACTTAATCTCAAGATGAGCAAGGCACTAAAACTACCTCTCACTTTCACACAGGACCAGAGTGCTTGCACAGGTGAAAAGCTTGGTGCAGGGAGATTTATCGGCCCCTGAAGATGTACCCAAAATCAACTCACCTACAACTATGCCGTGATGGATGTCAGCTGCAGGACTTCTGTGCCTTGCGCAGTCACCTGTGCACAAGCCAAGCCCTGCCCTGCTGCCTTGTTAGCATCCCCCCCTGCGGCAAGTGCCTGCAAGCCTGACTTGCCCGACCACTGCCTTAGTGCTCTGGAGGACAGAGAATGACCGGGGTACCTGTCTGCCCCACCATTAGCAGGCTCATTAATAGTTAGTAAGGTAGGCAAGTCAACTCACTTATCTCCACAGTGCACGCAGGCTCCTCCTGCTTGACAACATGGCTCCCAACACACTTGAACACTTTGCGGTGGGAGAGGTGGGAGCTGTTCAGTGTTTCCACGTGGGTGTCCGAGGAACTTGTGGAGCTGATGACCCAGCTTGAGTTCTCCAGATCGTGCCCTTCTTCTCTCCAGTGCAGGGTGGGGTGGGGGTACCCCCCAGGCCAGCTGCAAAATAGCTGCAGCGTCAGCCCCGGCATGGAAGTCTCAGCCCAGCACTTTGGGGTTGAGTGCGGTGGATCTATCAGCAAGAACAGCACATGGTTAGAAACATTTCCAAGTCACAGCTCTCAGCACCTCATGGCTGGAACTCTGGCAAGTGCTTGCGTTTGGCATCAATCCCCTTGAAAGTCTTCCTGGTTTTCCTGCCTACCCTTCTCCCTGACCTGTGTCCCACAGCCCCAGGGGAGCACAACTCTGAATGACAGCCAAGAGGGACCAAGCAGGAGGCCGTCCTGCAAAAGCCATCTCAGCAACCACAGCCCAGCCTTAGTCCAATGCACAGGGAGGAAACCAATTATTACCATGGCTTTATCCGGTGGAGATGAGATAAGTACCTAAAAACACAGGGGGAAAACAAAATCTCTACACTGCCCTTGGTCCTCATGCCACAGCTACAAGGGGTGACACCGATTCATGCTACTTTAGAACAAGGCTCTGCCTCTCCCCATCACTGATACAAGCACTCGGACTTCCCAAGGGAACATGGAAAGCATCAGGGCCCTTGCCCAGGGACAAGTAACCAGCATCTGAGAGCCACCAGCTCAAAGCCAGAGCGCTTCCCCAGCAAGCCCAGCACATTGTTGGAGGAGGAGGCTGTTCCTCGCGTACAAGACGCTCTGCCCTGGTGACTTCAGCTTGCAGGGTCAGGGCCATGGACATGTGCCACTGAAGCCAAACCAGGTGTGCTCTGCTTCTTGCCAGCACCACTGTCACTGCCATGTGGGGCCAGACGGTATTACTCAGCCACGTGCCGTGCTCTGTATCCACACGACACTGCAGCAGTGGGGACAAACTCCAGCAAAGAACACAGGTAGGGTAAGTCACTGCTGGCCTCGTGCCAGGGCCGCTTGGTAACCACCACAATTATGTTTGTTATTTAAATACAGAAACAACGACACGATGGCAGGAGCAGGTCAGAAGCCAATAGAATCCCAAGAGCAATCCAGAGCAGGGCTCACATTTTATGCAGTATGAGTTCCTGCCTCTCTCCCATCAGCTGGTTTCACACACACACCCCCCCATGCACAGATAAACACATGTGTTCGTTTAACAGCCATAGGGATTCTGGACTCTGATCCAAGCAAAATTAACACACTGCCTCTGTGGCTGACTTGCCTAGTCCAATGCTGAACAAGACCCCACTGAGGGATCACACGCTGCCAAAGCAAGCTCCACACAAGAGGTGTCAGAGGGATGCCTGACGTTTATTTTGCAGAGCATTTATTCAAGTGACCTTCAAATTACATGAGTTTAAAAAAAAACACAAAAAACAAAAAACCAACATCATGGCAAAACCCCATGTGAGCTACAAGAACATACCTTCTTGGGGCTTGGCTTTCCAGGAACTATATGCATGCATCTCGTATGATCTTTGAAACCATCCAGCTCTGGCAAGAAAGTTCTCTACAACACTTCCTCTGTCCCAGCTCTAGGGAGATCTCGTAACTGATCCCGAATCCTGGTTGTGGTTAATAAAAGCAGCCTGTCAGCCTGCATCACCAGAAATTGCCCCACGTCGAGGTGGACACAGCCTTTCCAGACGAACCGGCACAAAAAGGGCAGCTCTCTGGCTGGACCAGGAATCTGCCTCCTGAAGCCTCCTGAAGCTTGTAATATGGAACTCCCAGGCTCTCCCAGTACAATTCTGCTCTTCTGCCTAAATGCTAACAGTAGATCTATTCCCAAAATGTTAAAAACCCCCAAATCTAAAAACCTCCCACCCTCTGCAACCAAAGAAACCTCACAAAAGACCAGCAACAAGGACCCCATGTCCACAGAGAAGCCAACAGTGGCTTCTATCAAACTGTACGCAAACATACCAAGGAATCCCTTGGAGGTGTGCAGTTGCATGTTTCCTTCACGCCATGTGCTTCCTATCTAAACCAAACACAGAACAGCAGCTCAAGGCAGGGCTGCACCTGCGTCGTGTTGCTAGAATGTTTCCTCTACTGCTTGTGGGTTTTTTAATGCAGTTTTAAGCGGAAAGAAAACTTTTTGGTACAACCCGTGGGATGGGTTGAAGACTGTCGGCTGGTAACTCCCACATGAAGCCTACAGATCCTGGGTGGCTCTTTTACAGCGGTGCCAAGTCTGTGTCTGAGAGGTTAACTCCAGACCAGTAACAGTCCCTGTGAAAAATGAGGGCCTGTGCTTCTAGTCCAAAGTTGAAAAGCTTCAGCTTCTTGCCTTTGCTGATGCTTCTTCTGCTCCACCAGAAATCTCTCTCTCACCTACTTAAGGGCTGTCCCATATCACCTTTGTAACCTTTGGAAATGGATCAACACATTAATCCCATGCTAATAAATGAAGTTCAGAGTGCAGTATTAACACTTCGCATGCTATATATATCTTTTGCTTGTGAGTGTTTTGCACCAATGCTCCAGGTTTAGGGCTCCCCCCTCCTAAGCCCCACACCTACACATATATTCTCCGAAGAAGCCTGGGGTTCAGTTCCTTCGCTGCAGCCCTCCATGACCCTCCAAACCCCATCTACAGGTTCCGTGCACCAAGAAGGGATTTTTTTTTGTGTGTGTGAACTTCCGGAGATTTAATCTGTACAAAACAGGTACAACTTTTACAACGCACGCCCTTCACCAAACACCAAGAAGAAAGGAACGCCCTGAAGGCAAACAGAAAACAGGCCTCATGCACGGCAGGTGATGACGGAAAGAAAGGAAGGGACCAATACAGCACAGAGTGCCCTCGAAAAAGGCGAACTGGCAGCAGTCTTTCCCTCTTCTCAACCCCGTAATATGGGCTTGGCCAGCATAAAGGACAGCAGGTCGCCACCCAGGTCTGAGGGGCCAGAGCCTACGTCACATCTGATTAGACTTGGTGAAGGGGCCAAGAGCAGTACCAGCCATAGGACCTGTGCTCCCTGCTAATCTGGAGGGGGCTGTTCCCACAGAAGAGATGGGACATCTGGGCAAGATAATTATTCCCCAGCAGAAGCAGGAAAGACCTGCACCAGCAGTATGCAAAGTCATCGACTTGAACGCTCACCAGCCTGATCTTCCACCTGTGCTGTGAAGATTTCTAAGAGAATGAATGAATAAAATAGGGATGGAAATAGGAGTAAGCACCAAAAGGCACAACAGGAAAAAAAAGCTGGTAACAAGAGGCACGCTCCCAGGACAGTGCCTCCAGCAGTAAATTTGAGGGACGTGGTGTTTCTCTCAAAATGAGAAAGCTGCACTCTAAGACTTAGACTTGTCAGTCTAAGCCTCACAGACACCTTGTCAGCTGAGGACCCTCCGTCCTCACACCAAAGGGATGGCAACAAGGAATGGCACAGCACACCTATTTCAAACATGTATTTCAATCAAGGGAAAAAAGACAGTGAGCAGCAGCCCACATCCTAAGACTTATGAAGGCTCAAGTCAGCCAGATTCCGAGGCAAAGGGCCAATGTGGAACTGCTACAGGATAGGAAAGACCTGTTCAAAAACTAGTTTATCATCACCAATGAAGAAGGAAGTGATGCATGAGGACTTAACCGCTGGCATCCCATCTTCTGCATCACACACAACCGATCCTTGCCAGACCGTTTGGACACATATCGCTCTGCTTGTGAGCCAATGTGTAATTAAGTAGTACCAGCCTGCTCACAGATTTTGCACAATAAGGCCACCTTGTCGTCCTTTTTTACGTTGTTTTTCCACCAGTGCCAGATGAACCTGGGGTCCTGTGAGACTCAGAGGAGGGAATTCATAGAGACGGGACAAACTTACTGGCTACCACGAGCTGGACCCTGTGCTCATGGTCCGTCTTGTTCAACACTTCTTTGCAAGTGTAGTTGCCTTCATCCTGCATGCGCAGCTCTGTGATGCGCAGAGAGCTGTTGTCAACCAGGGAGAAACGGATGTCCGGGGGCAAGGCGACCCTCGAGGAGAAGAGTGGGGGGAAAGAGTGTGGATCCCCTTGAAACCAGACCACCTCAGTTGCTTCTTTGGAGACATTTCGGCATAAAAGGAGGATGCTTCCTCCAACCTTCCCGAAGACCACTTCCTCTGTTCCTGAAAAACAGAAGGGACAGTGTTAAGGGTCTAGGGAACCGTCAAAGCCCCTTTCCGTCAGCAAAGACCTGGATATCTGATATACATCATGGGGCACTTGTTAGGGGGGCTCTTGTCAAAGGATCTCCGAGATGCATTTGGCAGCTAACAATGTTTAGTGCCATCACACGATCAGGAAGAGGGACACAGCTTCAAAGGCTCAAGAGGGAAGCAAGGGCAGGCTGTTTCTGCCCAAGAGAGCAGGGCAACAAACAAGTGACCTGAAGGAGCCAGAGAAGAGCAGCGTTACAGCACTAATGACGCTGGGTCACAGCAATGTCCACGCTCACCCAACATTTTGCTGGACTGCTTGCCCAAGCTGCCTCATCCCTGCACCGCTCAGGGGAGCACACAGTATGGAAAAAGGAGACAAAACCCACCCCAGTGCTGGCAGCCATCAAGGAAGATGAGACAACTGCTGATATCCCCCATTTGCCTCTCCCGCTTTCCCCTTTCCCTGCTAAACAGCACCTGGACCCTACAGCCAACTCAAGAGTCTGCAGGAGTCCCCCTTCCACGAGCCCCCTCAGTGTCTGCCCTGCTTGTTTTCAAAAGGGAATCTCGTTACTCTCAGCACAAAAAATGTACTTTTTGTTTTCTCTTTTTAAATAAATCAGTGCTAGGGTCGTCT
The DNA here is from genome assembly GCA_013400875.1 of Anhinga rufa. Lineage (NCBI taxonomy): Eukaryota > Metazoa > Chordata > Aves > Suliformes > Anhingidae > Anhinga > Anhinga rufa. The sequence continues at coordinate 19,233 of VZTV01110011.1, forward strand.
GGGGAGCTGCCCTCAGGAGTGCGGCGGGCTGAGGTAACGCCGGGAGGGCTCTAACGGACACCCCCCAGCGCTCACCGCTCCCCTCCCCTCAGCCCCCGCTACCTGCGGCCTCCCGGCGCGGCACCAGCCTCCAGACGCAAAGGGCGAGCAAGAACCGGGCTGGCGGCGTACGGCCGGGGAACCGCATCGCCGTGTGCCGCCGCCAGAGCCTCCCGCCTCGGGGAGGCGGTGCTGCCTGGCCTCCGCCCCGGCGAGCGGGCAGGAGGGCGGGCGGATC
>VZTV01110011.1:25537-38129 GCA_013400875.1 Anhinga rufa
TTTTTGTATTTTTTTTTAAAGTGCATGCAAAAGAAGTAAAGCCTTTTTTTTTTAATCTTTTTATTGTAAGAAAATACACAGTTTGAAAGTGTGAATAATGCAATATTTATGACCAAGATCATGGGGTTGGGGGTGGACTTGGGGGAGGAACACCAAAAAATAAAAAAAAAAGAAAAGAAAAAGAAAGAAATCAGAAATAAAGGGCTGGGGATGATCTGACAGACAGTGTTGAACTCCAAGTACTGAACCGGAGAGTGGGGGGGTGGCTGGGAGCAGGAGGGAGGGGGGGAAAGAAGTAAAAAAATTTTTGATCAGAGAAACAGTTAAAATACAATATGAAAATAAGTAAAAGCTCTCCTTAAATTCCTTCTATACACAAAATACACGATTTGACAAAGCCCAATTTGTGCTACTGGGATCCCGTGGGCTCATTTAAGTGTATTCACATTCTCTGCGACAGCAGAAAATGATTATGATACAATCAAGAATATGCCGAGGGCCGAGGTCCCATCCCCGCCTCGCCTGGCATGGTTCTTCTAAAAATCACCAGATCTTCGCCCCGCCCCTCCCCACCCCCAAAAAAGTAATAATATGTCACCACTGATATGTACATCACGATTAAGTTTTTTTTTTCCTGTAAAATGTATCAAATTTTTCAATCTTTAATAAAATTTTTTATTATTTAATTATTCCTGATGAATAAATACCAAAAAAATAAAAATAAAATAAAATTATGCAGCAGCTAGTTAAGGTAAGGCTGCGGATTTAGTCTCTCTCCCCCTGGGTTTGTATATATCATTTGATTATTTTTTTTTGCTTGTACTTTCATTGATTGGTGGTAAAATGAGTGATTGCTCAAAAGCAACATACATCCACTTTTTTTTTTTTTTCTCCATTAAAATTGTCTCCAAAGTTTTCACTGAAACATTTTTAATCATTGCACAGAGACATCAATACTGTGACATACTATGGAAAAGACCGCCAGGAGCTGTCCTGCACCGGGACTTGACACAGGGGGAAAGGGGGCCCCTGATGGAGTAAGAATATACAGGCACTAGTCCGACACGATGTCAGTAAGAGAGACAGAAAGAGAGAGAGCACGCCCGTCAACATGGGGAATGTTGGTTTTGCAAGTTTTATCGTTATTTTGTTTGCTTTTTGTCTTTTGTTTTTAAATGGCAAAGAAATTTAATCTCATCTGTAGTCCTCCTTGGGATATTCTAATGTGACCAAATTCCCAAAGCCCATTCGCAAGCTCTCCATGTCAAACGTTTCACTCTCTCGCTCCTGCCTTTCCAACAGAAACTTTATCCTCTCGCTGCGTTCCTTCTGGAGGGCGGCTAGCTCCTCTTCGATCTGAAAGAAGCACAGTCAGCGGCCCCTTAGCAGAGCGTGACCGCCGCGGGCACGGCAGCTCCCGGCCGCCAGCACCGGGCACGCCGCGCCGCCGCCGCCGCCTCCAAGGCGAGATGGGCGCACCGGGTAACCAGGTGCCTGCCGGCAGCCCGCCCAAAACGTACCTTTTGTTCGAGATGTGCCCTGCGCAGCGACACCCGTTGCTCCAGCTTCTGGAGTTCTCTTTCGTGCTGTGCTTCTGTCTGCATCTTAATTTTGCTCTGGTATGCGTTGAGCAGCTCCATCTCCTGCTGGAGTTGCAGTCTCAGGGCTTGGCATTCTGCTTCTTGGGCCTCATCCAGCCGTAGCTGTAAGATCATTGGGAAAGCAACAGCGTTCAGACCTCCGCCAGTAACTTCCCCGCTCCGACGCTAGTGACGCACCGCTCTTCCTGCTCAAAGCCGGGGAGCCTCTGGTGGTGGTGGCAGAATGGGAAAGCGGGAAGGGCTTCATAAACAGCTGCTTCTCCACTCACGTGGAGGCAGGAGCCTCAGAGAGCATCCGATTCTGAAACCCCAGCGTGCGAGGGGCAGCAGGGAAAGGACGCATGTTCTGCGGGATGCTTGTTACAAGGGGGAAAGCGCTGCCTGATGCATATTTAAAAAGTTGCTATAAACACAACTGCATCGCTAACCATCCAGCGGCTAGGACAGGAGGAACGCAGCGTGCTGCGAGGACCAACAGCCGGCGGTACCCCACCTCCCTGCGCCTCGGCCAAGGACCCCCCACCCAGGGACAGGAGGTGCCGGACGCTGCACCTACCGCTTGTGAGGCCATCATCTCATTGATGCTCTGCTCATACTGCTCTGCCAGGATGGCGAGCTTCCTCGTCTGCTCGTCCTTCAGACTCTTCAAAATTGTCTTGTGCTCACTCTTTGGAGTTACTTCCAGCTGGTGATTCTTCAGTGCTTTGTACTGCTTAGTTTGCACTTTGCATGTGTCCTGGAACTGCTTTTTGATCTGCATTTCCATAGCCTGCCAAGGAAGGAACGACGTGAAGAGCATGAAGAGCTTTGGGAACGGAGAGGTTATAGTACATCCAAACGGGCAGGTTCGTGAGAGACAGCCACAGTTCCCCTGTGCTCTGCGCTGTCTCCTGCCCCTGTACCGGGGCGAGCAGGGTGCGCTCCGCACACAGAGCTGTCTGACGAGCAGCATCAGCTCAGGCCCTGCTTCAGCACTGACCACGGGCTGGGAACAAGAGCCACTAAGCTGTCCCCAGCCCAGGGCATTTCCATCTTCTTCCCCTGCTCCCTGCAGGTTGCCCAGCCCATCACCCTGCCGCCTGCCTCCCAAAAAGCGTTTGCTTTTTCAAGGCCTCCCATTTTGTTACCTCACCAAGGCCTCCACAGCTTCCTCCCCTCCCTCAGCCACGCACTACAGGGAGACTGAAGCCCTGAGAACTTGCAAAGTGAATAAAAGCAACGTGCCTTTTTGCATGCTCAGAGGAGGAACAGAAATCTCCCACAGCAAGAAGCTCGGAGGTTTCTAATCAAACCTGCGGCTGAACTGGGACAGAGCACAGTGCTCAGCACACCCACGTTCTCTCTACCTGTTGACTTTGAAAGCAAGGAAGCATCACCCAACCCCATTCCATATCAAGATTTATAGGCTGACAGCAGCAAGGGCCTGAAGAAAGCGCACCTCATCAGAAGCAAATTCCGTAATACTTTGCTAAGGACTAGCCTGTTGTTACCTAGCAGCCTCAATCAGCACAGCAATTAAAAAATCCTCAGTGAGCTCTTTGCTACCCCAGCGTGCAACCTTCTTGTATCAGAGCAGCCCTGCGCAAAGGAAAGGGATGCCAGGGAGAACACACAGTGCTGGTGGAGAATGGTGGTTCTGCAGCCTGGAAGCTGCATGGAGGAGGCAGCAAGCACACAGACCAGCCTGCCTGGCAGGACAGAGGCTAGAAGAGGAGGAAGGAAAGCTTCCAGCACCTTCAGGTTCTTTGGTTGCTGCCGGAGCTCCATGAAATGCTTCCTGTGCAGCTCCCGCTCTCGCCGCTTGTTGTATTCCAGCTGGTTCTCGAGTTCAGTCTGGTGCTGCAGCCGGATCAGGTCCATTCGCAGCTTCTGCAGCGTGTGCAGCTGCCTGTACTCCAGCTCGCGCGTCGACTCGTCGTGCCGGATCAACATGGCATGCTCCATTTCCTTCTGGGTCCGCTTCTTGTTTAACTCCTGCACAAGGGGACAGCAGAGCACAAGACAAAAGCTGAGGAGTGATTCTCTCTGCCCTGAGATGCAGTAGTTGAGTTTACGAGGCCGGGTGTCCTAGTCACTCTTCTAGATGAGATCAAGGCCTTCCATGAACCACAGGGAAACACAAACCCAGCAGCACAGTGGGAACGCTAATAAAGCGGCCACCTAGCATCCATCCATCCATCCCCCTGTAACCTGCTCCTCTGGCAGCTCCTGGATCACCCCGGGAGTCTCCAGCAGGTGGCACTGGGACCACACGCAAGCCCTCTGTGACTGCTGAGAACCCCCGAAGTTTTTAATAAATACATCCTGGGGTGCTCAGAACTGGAGGGGTGTGGGCTGGGGTGACTGGTGGAATCGGGGGCTCTTATTTGTCTGTTTTAAGTTACCCTGAGCCCCTGCTAGGCACCGGGAGATGAGGCTTCTCTCATATCACTTACACTAGAACGGCCAAAGCAGACGTGAACAGCTCCAACACACCACATGAGGTAAGAGAAAGAATTTAATCTACCACTGTGTACGGGTGGTTTTTGGCCCCAGGCGCAGCACGTTTTTTAAAATGGGGATACAGCCCTAGGCTCTCACAGTTTTTCAATGCGCACATAAGAGTTCCTGCCCTGCAGTCTGGGAAAACATCCACTGAGTTACAAGCCAAAGAACGGGAAGATACCAGACTCTCTCCCTGATTACTGCTAATATTTCTGTCTCAAGATATCAGCAACACCCTGTGAAGCGTGGAGCTGCATCCAGCTCAGTCAAGCAGAGATTACAGCTGTACCCCTTGCTGATACTTGGTGACCTTCACAGATGGTCTGCTGGTACATCTCAGTTTCAGCTCTCAGGTTTACAAACTCATTGCTGTGCTTCATGCTAGACTAAGACGGGCACAGCAGGGGCTGCCTCGCACACGCACAGTGCCCAGCACAGGGAGGGCCCAGTGTTGGCTCACTCAAATGAGTTTCTGCAGTAAAAGCAAAAAATAAGTCTAATTATTCTGAGTTGTTGCTTGCATATTGTAATCCTGTTGTAATTCTCAACATCAGCACCTGCAAACAGGTACTTCGGCCCCTTTGGCTGTTACACCCGTGACGGGTTTAAGCTAGGAGGACAAGGAAGGAAACAGGGCCAGGTCTTGTCTGCATTCCTGGCCGTAAGGATGTTGCACGTGTTTACATTAAGCAAAACTTGCATCTTGACAGCCAAGATCACAAATTAGATCCACAGGTGTGCTGAAATCGTTTCCCACTTGTGCAAAGGCAGGTAGCACACTCAGACAGCACGTGAGCCCGTGCAGTGAGCTGTGGCACTTGTGCCTTCATCTTAGGGCAGGACAACTAGCCTCTCCTGTGCCCGCCCCACACCTGATTTCAGCTGACAGAGCATGAACGAGGCACTCCACTTCTCACAAACACTTTCCCATTTGTACAAAAAGAACCTTTGTGGTTACTTAAAACATAAGAAAAACATTCTTGAAGTGTCATTTACTTCAGCTATCTGATCCAGTGAATTTGAACTAGTTAGCAGGGACATTATTTTCAGGAAATAAACTCTTAGATCATTCTGAAAGTTAGGCCTCTCAAGAGCTTAAACGCAGGAGCTCAGAGGAGTGTTTCCTGGTACAATACCATGCTAGGTAACCGAATTCTGTTCTCATCCCTGCCACAGAGCTTATATGCTGTGATAAGGGTGCCCAAATCTGATTTTTCATTGTCAGGGTGTCCAAGCTGAGATGTCTGGATGTGATTTGCAAAGCGACTGAGCAGCCCCAGGCATATCTGAAGCCAAGGGCAGCAAAGCTCTGAACAGGTAAAATACAAGGCAATGCTAAGTATGCTAGAAAATTTGATGGTAGCAGACTAAGTACATGATTATTAGAAATTTTTGATCACTCACTCTCAGCCTTCTCATCCGATAGTCTTTATCCAAAAATAACATTCATGAAGAATTCAGAAATTATAGTGACTACCATAGAAAGATCTACAAGTAATAATTCTTTCTTCAAAGTGGTATTTGACTACAGGCAGCCTGTAAGGCAAGGGTTAATAACTAATGAGGAAAAGCAAGATGTCGGATAGCTTCGTTAACAAACTATCACCCGTTCTGTGCACTAATTTGAACAGAGCCCAGTGGAAGGCAACACCTGACTATTTGTAGACAACCAGAATGCAGACACGAGAGAGGACTGAATTTTTGGTATTTCTTACATTTGTAGCATTTAATTCTTCAACCCTAACGTTTTTCTCTTAAGGTTATTACTGGTTTATTACACATATTTCAATTGTGCGAGTTTTCTTTAGCCAACAAGTAGAACTTCTCATGTGATGCCCTTTCAGCCATCCCGCAGGTGGCTTGGGCACTCAACATGGCACAAACTGCTCCGTGCTGTGAAAGAAGGCCAGCAGGATCCCCCAAAATCTAAAGCCCCAGAGCTTGGATGAAGCATCAGACCCAGAGTGGGTGGCCCACGTAATGTTTCTGTCTGCAAGTCAGTGACGCCACCCCTCCTCAGTTAATAAAAGCAGCCACATCTGTGTAGAGAACTATTTCCCAAAAACATGTTTCCTACATTCTTCTCAGTTCTCTTTAGCAACTGGAAACACGAAGATCTAATGTCAGCCAGCAAACTGTTTTACAAACACGAAGTTAAAACAATTAAAGAAATGTTTGGGAAAGGAAGAGAAGAGTGCCATACTTCCCGAATGTTCTGCTGCTCCATCTCGTGCCTCTTGGTCATCGTTTTTCTCTTGAAGAAACGGCAGTTTTTGTCATAGTAGAGTCTCTGCTGGCTGAGAAGATGGGCCTCCTCTTCAGCCTGTGTGTGCTGCAGGTTCTCTTTATGTTTGGATATCCTTTCTTGCTTCTCTTTCTTCGGCGTGCTGTGGTCCTCATTCATTTCCTGCATATGTACAGGGTCAAAACCAAGACTTCCCTTAGGATCACAGTGACACAGGACTTGGAGGACCTTGAATGTCTCATAGAATGGTTTAGGTTGGAAGGGACCTTTAGAGGCCATCTAGTCCAACCCCCCTGCAGTGAGCAGGGACATCCCCAACCAGAGCAGGTTGCTCAGAGCCCTGTCCAGCCTGACCTGGAATGTCTCTAGGGATGGGGCCTCCACAGCCCATCTGGGCAACCCATTCCAGTGCTTCACCACCCTCCACCCCCATTGTAAGAATTTTTTTCCTTATATCCAGTCTAACCTTCAGTCACCTGGCTACTCTTCTGCCACTCAGTTCATGAAAGGACACCAAAATCCTGACTACACCAGCAGGTACCAGCAGAACTAAATTCGTTACCTGGCCATGCCCAGCCCTACTGCCTCTAAAGTATTATTATGACCCACCAAGAGGAAGAGGGAAAAGTGGCCATTAAACACAAACATCTCAGGGGCTAAAGAGTGCAGCAAGGAACAGCCACCACTGCAGGGGAGGCTCTGGCCATCCAGGAAAGAGGCCAGAGCCAAACTCCTCAGCTCCCTTGCCAGCTCTGCACCTGTTTTACAAACAAGTCCAGCTTAGGCTGAAGTTTTATTTCAACAGGATTCATGCTCGATTCTCTATTGAATCAGATATCTAACAGGGCTCCTTGCTCTTCATCTTCTCACCTCTCCATACTTACTAGCAAACGATTTTGCGATACTGTGGGGACACTGTACTTAAGTAATGCAATTTGGGATAGATAAGCTATATTCTAAGTTACTTCTTTTTCTAATTCATATAAGCGATTACAGGGCTTTTAGTCAAGTGACACCTAAATGGCTGCTCTGATTACTTACAGCTTTAGCAAAAAAAACCCCCCAAGCCCCCAGATGAGGAAGAAGGGGAGGAAGGAAAGAAACCCTGTGAAATTTTCCCTCACCACCCTTGGTTTCAAAGATCCTGCTCTACAGCAAATTGTGAAGGCACCTCTAGCACCCTTAGAGATTATTCTAGAAATGCTGCCAGATGCTGCCAATTCCTGAAAGTTTACTTGCTAAGAATCATAATCACACTCCCAAGCATGGCAGTATCCCTTAAACCCCTGGGTTGGCCCAGGTTTATCAAAACAGAAGTCTAGTTCATGTTCATTCCACACCTCCCTTCAGCCCTGAAAATGATAGTTTCTTGCCTCTTTAATCTTTTCCTTGCAAAGCTTGTATTGTTTCTTCTGACTTTCTAAAAAGGTCGCCAGGTCTTTCTTTTGCTGAGCCAAAATCTGTTGCTGGAATTTCTTTTCATCTGCTGCAGCTGCCTTTGCCTGCAAGGCACAGAGAGAGATATGGGGGGGGAGAAAAGAAAAAAAAAAGAAAAAAAAAGAAAGAAACTGAAGGGTAAGGGAGCAGGTACTGAATCCAGCACTAATCAGTCTTCTGTTGTGCGTTTTTTGGTCTGTCATTCTCCCATCACTGTGCTAGGCAAAGCCATGAGTATTCAGCCACAAGAGCTGCTTGCACAAAAACGGCACAACGCTCACATACATTTGAGTTTCCTCACACTTCTTACCTCTCCACTAAAACCACCCCGGAGGGTAAAACCCCACTAGTTTACCATATGGATTAACACGTTGATTTTTAAATGGGCTGAGTAGCAGCAGCAAGCTTTGCCACTGCCTCAGCCATGAGGCAGAAGACCCCTCCAAGCTCTCCAGAGAGTTTGTCTGTCTCTTTTAGCTGGCTGTCAGTAGCTACAGTATTGGTTGATGCCAATGGAGTGCCCGTCTTCCAGAAGGTTGACTTGTAGCTGTAAAGCCATTTCACAAAACTGGCCAGGGCAGCTCCGCACAGCAACCATACAGCGCACTTAAGAACAAGGGTTTTAAGCAATACTTCCACAGCCTTCTCCTAGAGATCCGGTATGCACCTCTCCCTCCAATCTTCTTGTACAGCTAGGGAGCCCATAACTCTACTCACCTCTTTCTCCATCACAGCCACTTGCTTCTTGGCCAGCTTCTCCAGCTCAATGGACGAGTTGTTGGCATGCGTCTCCACCTCCTTCTGCAGCTTGAGGCGGTGCTCGTCCATCTCGGCCTTCAACTTGTTTTCCAGGGCGATCAGCTGCTTCTGGTGCTGGCGCCGCATCCGCTTATATCCTGACATCTGTTCCCGCAACTCGTTCTCCTGCTCATGCTCATGGATCTGTCTTGTAACCTGATGTCAGGAAAAGGGGAAGAAGTGCTACGTGGCCTTCTTCACATACAAGCTGTCTCCATATTAGCTGCTTACCTGTTAACCAGACCCTACTTTGCTGTACTCTTAGAAATCAACTTTCAGGGAACGCTCTTCCAGGTTTTGGAAGGTACTATTGTTTAATATCACAAACCAAGCCATCAGGTTTCTCTCTCTCTCGATTTCCACACCCTGCCCCCATCTTTAATGAGAATTTTACGTGTCTTTTCAGTAACACAGCAGAAAAATGTTGTGTTACAAATAAAGGAAACAGTAGGTTACTTCTTGAAACAAAGGCGGCTGCTGGACAACCTTCTTCAGACACAGGACTCAAATTGTGAGGGTGACATGGACTTACCATATGGCATCCATTTTAAGAAATCCCCCAGCCCACCCATCCTTTCCTTCCTCTCCAAGTCACCACGGTTCCAATTCAGTCCCTCAATACCTATTTTCTGCAATGAGTAGCCTCCTTCAAAATTTCTTGTTAAAATTCAAGAGGATGGCAGACTGAGCTCATTCCCCACCAGAACTGAAAGTTTTCTAACAAGGGAACGCTGTTCTGGAATTGTGTGCTCTTAACAAGATTGATCAGATGGTCTAAGCAGATTTTAAACTCTGCTCAGCTGAAACAAACTCACAAGTTCCACATTCATTTCCATGCCTAACTGCATCCATGTGAAAGGAGGAAAAAAATCCAGTAAGGTGTGCCAAAATTTTTCAGAAGAAAATGCAAATGGTAATGCTTTCATTTCAAAAGAAAAAAAAGTGTCCAAGATTGATATTTTTTATTTTTCTTTTTTCTACAGTCCCAGGAACTTCACATAGAAAGATCTGCTGATATTTTATGATAGACCTGGGAGCCAGAAGCTGGAGCCCTTAGTACATGTGTAGAGCTGCAGTCCCTGATTCTGTACAAGGGGACCTCTCCCTTTCATACTTAACAAGTATGAAGCAAAGAGCTCAGCCCTTCGAAGGTGATCACTGAAGCATTATGAACCAACAGTCCTTCCTGCAGTCTACAGGAGCCCAGTCTTCCTGATGAATTTCTCCATAGCAGTCAAGAGAATCTACTACAGCACTACTGTCATTTGAAGGCTGTTTTTCAGAGGTCTCAAAGTGAGGTCAGATGTAGGATGGGATGCACCTACAGACCTGAGAAGGCTCAAGTTCAAGAGAAGAAGAGCAGCTGCTTTACCAAGCAGCAAACCAAGCCCACTTGCTGGCAGCCCTGTGCTACAGGACTAGTAGCTGACAGGAAGCAGTGATCAAGTAAGGGCTCCAAAATCAACAAGCAAGCTTAACAACACAACTGAGGTGTCACCCAAGGCAGACAGCATGCTGCCACCTGGCTCAGCTCAAATGACTACCAACACTTGGGAGGGGTGTGAAGAGGAGGTTAGGAAGAGCCTTGCACAGCCTTCACCTTGAAACAGATTAACAACAATTTACACATTAAATAGTTACCAACCAAGAAAAATATAGCCAGAGTCCCAGAATAGAAACGAGACATGAAAGAATGAAGCTACTGAAGCAGACAGCCTCTGTTTCCCCTCCATCCTTTCGAAAGACAACCCCAGAGAGAAAACGAAACACCTAATTGCAAAGAAAACAAAGAACTAGTCTGACTACAGTGCTGTGTCAGACTCCTTTACCAGGAAGTGACGACGGCGGGTTCAGCACATTAGTGAAGTCAAACATCAGCTCCAAGGTAAGTGATGATGTATAAATCACATCCTCCTCCTCCAAGGAATTTGGGGATGTTATTTTGAAGTTGACTAGATTAAACATACACTTACACCTCAGCAACTGGTGTAACGTAGTAGCCTTCAAATGCTTGAGACTAGGTAATGCAACGGACCCAAGCCAGATACCAGGAGTATGTGAGATGGTAGAAGTGACTGCAGAAACACAAACACAGTATGAGCCCTGTGGATTGNNCCCGGGGATTGCCAGAGTTCAAAAAACCTTTTTTTTTTTTTTGTTTAAGTGTAACAATGACAGCTATACTTTGCCGAAGTTGGTAAGCATTTGTGGGAACTTGCATGTTTAAGTCAAGTTCATCAAGAATAAGATCTCTGAAAGAGGCTTCCAGGTAACGCAAGTTTCTCTGAGAAGTCATCCAAGTTAATTATAAGAGACAGATGTCAGGTAAAGCAGGCAAAACCCCAACATCTCACATATGCCATTCACTACGTTAAATGACATATGACTTGCAGAGAACAGACTTGGTCAGGGACTTGCAGAGGCGCGGAGATACGGTAACCACCACGCAGCAGTACAAGATCTTCCTGGATGTGCTATTTTTGAGGCCCGGCCTTTTTGTGAACGGTGGGAAGTTCTGCGCGACATACTCTGTTCCAAGAAGTTGGCAGAACAAAGCAAACAGCAAGAGCATAAGAAAAAACGGATCTAAGAATCCACTAGCAACTTTGCCAGTCTCCCCCTTGGTCTAATCTCTACTGAGATTTAGGACGTGCACTTGCTTTATTTACAGCAAAGATCATGAAACTTTTGTCCTTATTCTTTTTGCTGCTCCTGTGCACCCCATTTCCAGTTCTGCTCAGTTTGTCTCTATCAGGACAAGAATTCCATCTTTGAAAGATTTCACATTGGCTCTGGGATATTTATCCCCAACAACAGGATGCAATTACCAATGGTAACAGAGGCTGATAAAGCCTTCCAGTCACAGCAGCAGATGAGACATTAAAAAGTCAGAGGAAAAGAGAAGCAGCATTTCATTCCTCAAGACAGGAGAAGGAGAATGGTAGACCTGGTGGACATTTTGTAGATTTAATGTCTGCATGCTCATGCTAAAGACCTAATTTATCACCATAATCTCTAATTGAGACCAACATTCTTCAGAACTCCGGTTTTGAAGACAAGGCCTCCAAACGGTGATCTTGGAGCATGGACCGAACTGGAAGAAATTAACATTAGTTACTGCATATGCCCAGTTCAGTATCAGAGAAGTTCTTCAGACTAAGCATGTCAACACATGAATGAATGAAGGATCATGGTTTTAAAGATGAAGCCCCTAATGAATGAACAGCTTGAGCAACCATTTTAAAAAGAAAATCTGGGAAGTTCCAGTAATGACCTTTCTGGTGTTAGTCAAAGGCACTTGGAACTTTACAAAGTATTTCACAAACATAATCCCATAGATTATAATGGGAAAAAAAGATGACAACGAATTTCTCATTGCAAAATTTGTTCTCCACATAACCAGAAAACATCAGGATGCATTAAAGCAGAAAACTGCAGCTTCCTGAAGCTCTATTTGAAGCATGCGATAATCAATCAGGTTACCAGCAAAACCAAAAAACCTATATAAAACAGAACAGCTTTTATCAAGACATGACATTTTCTCAGTTTCTTATCTCTCTGTATCTTTGGCACACACAGAACTAAGAAGAGAGATGCCTTTTCCAACCTACTCCCACAGGCAGTTCACTTGCCATAAAATGCAAACTTTCTCTCTTTTACCCCTCCAAGATTTTTGCTTTCTGTAGGGAAGTTGGGCTCACAACTTCTCTAAACCAGCAGCTCTTTAGAGTTCCCTTTTCTACATTGCTTAACCAAGGTACCAAACACTCTCCTAAAGGACAGATATTGTCATCTCTCGATAACAAGACAAAATACTGAGCTCCTCTTTGCTGGCCAAGGCAGAGTATTAAGCAAGATACTGCCAGCAGCCTCTCGCAGCAAGAGAAGAACTTTGAGATGAGAAAGACAAGTTCAGTATTTTTAGAGCAAAGATCCATAAAGGCAGCAGCCAGATGAGTCCTTTAGGAGAAACTCAACCATCTGGAATAAGATGTCATTGCTTCAGCAGAATAGGGTGCAGGAGAAC
>VZTV01110012.1:0-17278 GCA_013400875.1 Anhinga rufa
CACACACCCACCCCGGGGAACGACCAGCGGGGCGGACCGTGGGAGTGCGGAGTTTATTACAGAAAAAGCGGGTGGACGAGTTACAGGAACAAAGAGAATCTGCCACGTATTTAGAGCCGCGGACGGCCCCGAAGGCGGGGGGAGCTGCGGCAGCTGAGGAAGGTCCCGTCAGCGGGGGGAGATCCCCTCTCCCCTCAGCGCTCCTTCCGACGCCCGCGGGCCAGCCCGAGCGGGGGGGGGGGGGTTTATTCCTTGCCCCCGGAGAACTGTGCTTATCCCCCAGCAGCCACAAAGCTGGGGAGCTGGAGAGGGGCAGGGCACGGGCCAAGCGCCCAAGCCCACGCGCAGGAAAGCCCCGGCGCACCTCGTTCCCTGGCTTTAACCGTGCCCCCGTTCCACGGCAGGGTGCAGCTCCGGCAGGGCTGCGCGGGGAGCTCAGGCACAACAGCTCGGAGGAGTTCGATGTCCCAGGGAGAGCTCACAGCAAGCTCAAGGTGGTGTCCGGCTGTCCCAGAAACCCTCCCAGCAGGGAAGCTCCACCATCACACAAGGAGGATCTCAGGGTCTCCCAGAGCTCAGTGCCAGGACTCCACAGCCTGCACTAAACAGCCTTCCTAGTCCTTCCCGAGCCCCAAATCTACAAATCCTTCCCCACCTCACCCTCCCCTTTTACTCCTGTGGTTTGCACAGTGCTGCTGCTTCACTGGTGTGTCAGTCGCCATGGAGGGACAGCGTGAGACCGACCGCGCTGGGTCAGGCCAGGGGCCACGCAGCCCACAGTGGAGGCCTGCAGAGAACCAGAGCAGACGCGGAGAAGCTGCTCCCCCACTCCCAGCACCCGCAGCCAGGAAGCGGAGCCAGAGAAAAACTGTGTTTAACAGCATCTGGTGAATTGTCCTCCCACGGACTCGCTAATCACTTCTGAAGGTGGGTGAACTTGTGCCAGCCCCGGCATGCAGAGCTCCCATCAAGGGAGTGAACGCAGTTTGTCCTGTCCCTCATTCCTTGTCTTGGAAGAAGCTCTCACCCCGGGGCGGGGACTTTCCCTCTTATCCCATAAAAGCATAATTCTTTAAAAGCCTTTGGTGAAGAACCTTGTAGACATGCAGGTAGACGATATCAATCACATCACCTTGTAGTGACCAAAACACCTCTCCCAGCGGTGAGGAGTACACATTCTCCTGTGCCAGGCAGGTCTGAGAACACGCAGGAGCAGGCACAGAGCCCCGCTTACACGTCAATAAATCACCTTGAGCTACTTGGGATTTAAGATGCTGCAGCAAACAGAGTAACAATACCAACTACCTACTATAGCAGAGAGAGAGAAAAAAGAAATAGCTACCCTTGCAAAGGAGCTGAACTGCAGTTACACACACAGACCAGCTCCCAGGACCCCTCCACCCATGTGCAGAACAGAGACCCCCGCCGCAGGATCCACAGGCAACCCAAGCAGCTGCAATGAAATGGATGGAAACGCCCCGTGCCCAGTCAGGAAGACATACTTCCCTCAGGCTGCTCTTCTCACGCGTAGATCCAGTGCTCGGCCGTGTCTTCCCAGCAAGTCAGCTCCTCTGGGCGGAACCACAGGGAGATCTCCTGCTGGGCGCTCTCAACCGAGTCGCTGCCGTGGATCACGTTCCTGTGGGGGAGAAGAAAGGGATCAGCCAGGACTAAGCAGAGAAAGGCAGGAGAGGGAAGCTGCTGTTTGGAAAATTTCACCTTGACCAATTTAATTAAACCAACTGAGCCAGTCACATCCTACAATATTCTTTCCCACCTTTTCCTCCTCCTTCCAGCTCAGGGGCTGTTCGTGGTATGCTGAACATGGCTTATGTCATGGATGTGCAGGAGCTGTCAGTTCCCGGCACTCCTTCCTCCTGTGAGGAGGAACCATCTGTTTGCTACAGACAGAAGGAGCTGTAAGTGCCTGTTGATCTGGGGTTTGCCTCGGGTTTATGTCAGCAATTCAAGTTTTGCCTCCAGATTTCCCCCTTCCTTCTGTCAAAGTAGGTCCTACGAAGCAGGTTTGGTATTAGACACCATGGAACAGAAACCTAATCCAGGAGGATTTGATAAAAGTGGTGTCTACCACAAGCCAGGCTGCAGCCACTCAAGGTCACAGCCGGTAGATCTTTACAGGTGAAGAGCCGGAGTGCACGCAGAGCTCCCACTTGGCTTTCATTGCAGACTCGGATGCCTGGTGGAGCTGGAGCAGCTCTCCAGGTGCCCTGCTCCCCCAGGAGAGGACTGAGAGGGCTCCTCCCTTGCTCTTCACAGCCTGACAGTCCTGATTCCCCGGAGCAAAAGACAAGCAAACCCCACCTGCTTTCAACAGAGAAGGCCTAGGGAGGCAGGAAAGACACAAAGCCAGTCTCTTCCTTCTGGCAAAGCCAAGCCCAGGAGGCAGAGGTCAGCACCTCCTGCCAGGGCTGCTCTGCAAGCTGTCAGAGGGAGACAGCCCTGATCTGTGCACAGAGGGAGCAGCTGTGCTCTGTGGGTGCAGACTCGCATGCCTCGGGCAGGCCTTGCACAGGAATGCCTGGACAGGACACCCTGAAATACAGAGGGAACAAAAAGCCAAAGGTCTCACTTGCTGACTTCAACGCAGAAGTCTCCTCGGATGGTGCCAGGCCTGGATTCGGCTGGATTAGTCTCCCCAATCATTGTACGAACTGTCTTGACCACATCCAGGCCCTGCCAGACCTGTGTGACAGCAAAAGAAGAATCAGCTTCCACAACTCCCCCAGCAGATCCTATCGTCTGTCCTCTAAATTCCCCATCTGATCCACCTGGGTGAGAGACAGGAAAGGGTCTCTCTGTAAACAGTCTTCAAAAGTTGATTTTGGAAAATAATCGGAACTGTCTGTGGATTTAATTTACTGCAGAAGACGTCCCTGCAGTTCAGTACGGCTTCAAGGGGCCCTCTGAAGAGAGAGGCCGCCTCATTTCCATCGTACCACAAGCTGATGCTGCTTAAACATTGCACTTACTCCGAGTCCCTTGCTTCTGGAGAACCTGGCCAGCACTCACCATGGCCACCACGGGCCCGGAGCTCATGTACTTCACCAGCCGGCTGTAGAAGGGACGGTCACGAAGGGCGATGTAGTGCTCTTTCAGCAGCTCCTCTGAGGCCTGAGCGCAAAGAGCACAAAGCTTAGCCTGCTCTGAGCGGGCGGGGATTTGGGCAAGGTCCGCACCTGGATAGCACATGTTACAAGTGAGCTCCGCAAAGATGCCCGCTTCCGGGAGCGAAATGGCTTAAGTTTGCCGAGGCCTGACACGGGGAGGGAGTTTTTAGGTTAGAGGAGCAACACCAGCCAGTTTACGTACACGAGCCCTGGAGCAGGGCCACAGCAAAGGGCAGGCGCGCTCCCGCAGGGGGGATCGCTCCTCCAGAAGCGGTTTCAGCAGCTGAGCGCCAACACCCCTCTGACTGGGGTCCGCGGGCTGGGAGCGGGCAGAAACCCCGGGCCTGCCGCCTCGCTCGGGCCTGAGCCCCTCCGCACCAGGGGGGACCCCCGCCCAGCAGCCGCCGCGCCGCTCACCTGCAGCAGCTTCAGCCCCACCAGCTGCAGGCCCTTCCTCTCGAACCGCCGGATGATCTCCCCGACCAGGTGCCGCTGGACCCCGTCGGGTTTGATGGCCACGAAGGTGCGCTCGCTGGCCCCGCTAGAGGCTGCAAGGAGAGAGCCGAAGTGTGAGGGGCGGCGAGGGAGAGCAGCCCCGGCCCTCGGCCGTGGCGGGGAGCAGGGGCAGGGGGTCCGGGCCCCGGGGGTGCTGCCGGGGTCCCGTCCCTCACCGCTCTGGAAGAGGCCGGCGAAGAGCCCCAGCACCAGGCAGATCATGGCGGCGCCGCCCCTCGCCCTCAGCGCCCCTGGGCCCGCCCGCGCGCGGAACGATCGCGCCGGGGCTGAAGGAGCGGCGGAGCCGCGCCGGGTGGCACTGCGCCCGTTCCCATGGTAACGGGCGGGGCGTGGCGGCTCCCGCGGCCGGTGGAGGTGTGTGCCGACCCGGGTGGGCGGCTGGGACAGCCTCCGCGCTGCCCCGCGGTCCGCTCCGAGCCCTTCCTGAGCTGCTCCGGGCCGCTGGCCTGGGGCCCGCGCAGCCCCCCGGGCCGTCAGCACGCTCCTTTGGCTTCCTTCTCTCTGTCGTTGCTGTCGCGACTGCAGGCTAGCTGTGGTTAGATTGCACTGGGCAGCTGCTGTGGTCCCCGCCTCGTTGCTGAGCACCCCGGAGAGAGAGGACCGACCCTCCCAGGCCCAGGCTGCACCCCTGGAAAATGAGCTCCTAACTTCTCCGGGCCTTGTGCAGAAGCAGAGGGGTAGCGCTTCAGCCCCAGAGGGCTCTGGGAGCTCGTCTTTATAGAGCCCGTGTGTCTGATCTAGTTCTGGGCCGGCGAGCTCCCACCTGTTAATTCACTCCCAACCCCAAGGGTCACTATGAAGAGCTAACAAGACCTGCAGTCCCGAGCTCGACCACCCGCTCAGGCTGTTACCTGCTGTCTGGGACTTGCTTCTTGCGACAGCTCCGAGATAAGCCTCTGGAAATACCGGTGCCTGAAATACCTTCTCCAAGTGCCTCGCAGAGGGCTGGGTCTGCTTCCAGAGCTGCTCTGCCTGGTCAGGGAGTTCTTTCAGGGTGTCAGGACCCTGTAGGTCACGGCACGGAGCTCCATTGGCAGAAAATGAGGTGGCTTATTCTGTGGCGCTGGCCACCAGCGTGTCCTTGGGATCCTGGCTCTTTCCTGGCACTCACAAGCACCGCTGTCGATCCTCTGACACACCTGACTGCCTGGAGCATGTTTCTAATCCCCCGTCCCGGGGGGATCGGCACTGCTGGCCCGTTCCTCACCCTGCAGCTTGCCTGGGCAGCCCAGGATCGCTGGGTGGGTTTCCCTGTCCGGGGCAGAACAGCTGGTGCGACAAGGGTGACGCTGGGTCCCAGTCCCCAGCGGCTGGAATCCAAGCTGCAGCTCATCCCTGTGCACGTGTAATTAGAGCCATACACATTGTATCTTGAATTGCTCTGTTGGTTAGCATCTGTCATCCACTGCTCTTTGCTAATTACATTATCCTTATGATAAGCGTTCACTAATTGCTAGCAGCAAGATTTGTTAACTAAACATGTTTTTTAAGGATACGTGTTTTGTATCCTTAAGCATTCTGTTTAGAGGCTGGTTGGTCTGCTTGCTCTCCCCCATGCAGATCTTGGGCAGGTTCTGTCGGTTGCCTGGATGGCAGGGATCCAGGTGCTTTATCCAACATGGTTTTGAGTAACTTATTACCGTGTTTACACCAATAAAACAATTAGAGGTCATATTTTGGGGGTCCATAGCATGACTTTGCCTGAGGAAGATTGTCCCTGTTTGCTCCGACACAGGCCTGTTGTTGTGCTTATTATTCTGCTGGTAGGAAAGTCTTTGTGGGATAAATGCTGTCTCCTGTTCTGTTGTGGAACTTGCTGGGAAGTTGTGGGTGCAGCCGGTGCTCGGGAGGTGGTGGAGGTTCTGGAAGTGTATTTTCTCGTGCTTTCTCCAGGTGAGTGATCCCGTCTGAGCGGGGTCAGCCTGGTGAGGCAGGCTGGCTGGTGTGATGCACAGCCCGACAGAGAAAATACCGTGTGATTTTTCACTTTAAAAACTCCACTGTGGCGATTATATTGGCACCCACCGAGTCCTCACCGTTTCTCTCTGTCCCTGGGTTTCACATTCCGTCTGCCCCCGTGCTAATCAGTTTAGCTCTTGCTCATCTCTTCTGTCCCGTTCCTGCCTAGGTCTGAACCCTGCTCCTGCCTTCCCAACCCTCCTCTCCGCCCCTCACCTCACTGCACCAGGCAGAGGCTTTTCTCTTCCTCTTGCCGGGTGCAGGCAGAGGGATCACAGGCAGGCAGCACAGAGGAGCGCTCTGCCTGTCTTGTGCCCGCAGCACCCAGCCCTGCGCCCTGAGCCCTGTCAGGCAGTCCCGCTGGCAAAGCTCCCTCCTCAAGCAAGGTGTTGGTACTTTTAACATGGGTAAGCAGGATGTTGTTAACCCTCCCCTTGCATTCTTAGAAATAGCTGTGCTATTTTATTGAAACATCTCAAATAAATTCAGTCTAGAGCAGGTATCTGGAAAGAAAACAGTCCAAACACTTGGTCTGAGGAGGTTACAGACAGCTGTAAGGAAGGTGCCTAATGGATGGTGTCAACTCACATTAGCTACAATTGACAGAACGTGCAAAGCCAGTAATTAATAGCACGTTCTCCGTGGGCTCCCCGGTGGTGTCCATGTGTGAGTCCAGCCTGGCTGCAGGAGTGATGGGAATGGGGCTGAAGTGAGCGTTGAGGGAGGTGTGTCGGGGCTGTGCATGGGTGGTGGCACCCAGCTCCTGAGCTACAAATTGTTCAGCTGTTGGCTAATTTCAGTCTTCTTTCACACACAGGGAGAGATATTTCAAAAATAATTAAGTTTCTACAAATTTTATTAAAAATTTGTTCTTAGGGGGAACAGAAGAGCCTGGAAAGGCTTGGGAAGTTTGCCTCTATTAGCCTAGAATGCGCGAGCTGATATTTAGAGTCATTGTGGCAAATCGCCTGTCACTGTCCAGGTATTTGGCTGGAGTGAAGAAAGAGTTTTATAGGTGCCTGCAGAGATGGTCAATGATGAAGTCAATAACTCAGTCAGCAATCCAGCCAGCAAGCACACACACTGTAGGAAGCCAGACTTCCCATGCTTGCAGAATTCCTCGTTTTCCACTTGTGTTTATATTGTTGTTGATTAAAGCTGATGAAATACCTCTTTTTCTCATGTCAGGATTGTTCTGTCCTCTTCCACAGATCTCCTCAAAGATCTTGGCTCAGACGCGTGGGTGGAGGTTTTAAGTTCTTGGACTGTAAATATTCTTTTGAGCCTCAGGCAATTCCCTGCAGCATATCCTGGAAGAGAAACATGCCAAGCATTCTGTCCGCCCTGGTGAGTCCTTCTCATCTTCTCTGTACGTGTAAGTCAGCAACTGATGTGCTGTGAGGAGAAAGCTTTGACTTGCCTCTAGGCCGGGCATTGGAGCCTCAGAAACGCTGATTACTGGTGACCAGTTAGCTTGAGGAATGGAGCTGGGTGTGATTCTCACACAGATTATTCCAAAGCCAATGTCTTTTAAACATCATCTCATAGGCTTAGGCAGGCACGTGTCTAGGGTGAGCCTGGGGAACCTGTAGTAAGCAAGAATGAGACCACTACAAGTCATTGACGTGGAGGTTTCGCTTGGGTACTCGGCAGCATTTCCAGCCCAGATGCTGCACGTGGCATGCTGCTGTGGGCAAGAGCCGCACCTCTGGGAGAGGCTGGGCAAATCTGCTGCAGGGCCCCTTGTTCAGAAAGCCCAGTGATTGCTTCTTGGAACCCAAAAGGGCAGGTACCTTCTGGTACCACGTACAGTTCCCATTTCAGTTTGGTTTTGGAAGGTTCTCTGTCAAATGGTATCCGCGTGGTAGTGGAGGTTGAGGTAGGCTGTCCTGGTGCTCACCCCCACTACAGGAATTTCAGGTGGAGGCAGAGGTAGAACTCTGTTTTTGCTGTTGCTGGATAAAACATTGCAGATACTGTGGTCGCATAATAGACTACAGATGACATAGGTGCAGATAATGTGGTCATCTAATAGTGTGTGCAGTGCAGACAAAGCTGTTTTGTGTCCTTTCATCTTAGTTAGCAACTTCTGCGGTTGTCACTGCCGTCCTCGCCAGCTATTTCTGCACCTTCAGTGATCTGCTTGCTCGGGGAGGGTTTTTAACCTTTCAGTTCAGCCAAGGTCTTTCACCAGCCTAGTATTAACATAGCCTTGTGCGTGTTAGTGCCTCTTGCAGTGTGGGCTCTGCACGGGTGGAGACTTGCTGTCTGCTTTCATGCTGGACCCCTGCTCATGTTGGAAATGATTTCATCTTCTTTAGGATGGCCCCATGGTGAAGACTGAAGAGAAGAAAGAGGTGTTGGTGTTGGTAGAGCCAGATTTTCTCTTTTCCCCATCTCAGGTGATACAGATCTCCGAGCCAGACCTATACAAAGTGCTCTATAGCAGAGTCACTTTGCCAAGGGAACACGGAAGGGGAGGGAGGGTTCACTCAAAACTGCCCTTGCTCCACCCTGAAACAAAGCTGTGTTCCCAAGAGCGGTGGTTTGAAAGGAGAGGACTTGTGGGAGAAGCCCCATCTGAGTACAGCAGGTCTTTAGGGATGGTACGCAGGCACCTGCCTTTAGCCCCGAGAGAGGATGCTGCTTTCTTCAGAGGGGAGCTAGGCAGGCCAGGCTTGCCTTTCCTTGCACTTAGCTATTCCATTCTCATGGAGTCCATAAAAGATTTGCCTGAAATAAATGTTCAGAGTATGCAGCCTTTGGGAACACTTGCCTTTCGAAGCAGAGAGATTTGTGTTAGTTCTCATGTGTGTGCAGTCCTACAACATTTTATTTATACCTGTCTAGGCAGCCTGTGCTTCTGCCCTGAGAAGTTCCCAGACCATCCAGCCCTGTCCAAGACTAAGGAAAGACAGGCTAGAATAGGCAGTGTCTGGGAGGAGATCAGTGCTAACGCTCCAGGGAAGAAGGTGAGCCAGAAGAAGCGGCAGGATGTTGGCAGATGTGGCACGCTGTGCGTGCCCAAAGGCAACGTGCTCGGCTGCAGTCGGAGGCTGGCTCCCACCCGTTCCCACCGATGAGGTGCCCCTTGGAAGGTGCCGCTGTCCTGCCGGAGATGGGGAGGGGGCTTTCAGAGTGGAAGGCTACTACGGTCTTGGGTGTGATTTGTCTTGCTTCAGAGTTTTGTCAAAGCCCTGTCAGCAAGCCAGCCTGACCTGAACCAAGTGCTGCCTTTGGCCGGTCTGGAGAGCTCCTCCGCCAAAACCTACAGCCTGGCCGTCATCGGGCTGGATGCCTACAGGGGGTACGTGCTGGGCAAGCAGCGGTGCCGGGGAAGCTCACGGCAGGTGGAGATCAGCATGTCTGCAGCGGGGACACATTTGGGGCTGAGCTGCTGATGCTTGGTACCGGTGCGTGGTGGCTGTGAATCACAAAGTCCGTGCTCATGGAGGCCAGGACTTGGGTTTTGCAGTCTTGAGAGCATACTTTGCACATGTGTTTACAGCAGCCCCTGAGGATCTGGTAGGCAGAAGGGTTTCACAGGTAAGGCTTCTCTCTGTACCCCAGGCGGAGGGCTGCAGTGATATGGCAGAGCTGGGGGAACTGCCCTCACTGAATTGCCCTGCTCTTCCCAGCACCGTGTGCAGCTCGCAATGTAGGGAGCGGTGTTCAATGCCTGGAGCCCTGTTCTTGTCCCCTGAATGTCTCATTCATGTGCTACTCCCAGGGCCTGGGTCCTTCCCATCCACGTACATGCACAGCAGAGGAATCTCATCTGCAGTGATGGTGTGATTCCCTCCAGAGACCCCTACATAGATGCAGCCACAGTAGCTTGGTCTGTCCTGTCCTGTCTGGAGTATTTCCTAGGGAGAGCTCTTGTCTCACTGTCTCCTGGGCTCTTTCTCACTTAAGCCTGTGAGGATAAATTTTTCCGAGAGTGTTATGTTTAAAAATCTCAGCTCTCGCCTGTTGAGTCCTGCCACCAGAGGAACCGAGCGGCTCTCACCCTGGTTTTGGTGTCCCCGTCTCTCCCTCGCAGGGGAGCTGCCACCACCCAACAGGCAGGTGGCCTGGAGCAAACCTTTGTCTCCAGCTTCAAGTCAGGCTGGGAGGTGGCAGGCGTGGGTGGGTTAAGTCTGGCCTTTTCCTCTAGATCAGACAGCAGCCCTGAGGTGTGACAATGCAGAGCTCACGCGTCAGCGGTGTGTCTTGCTTGTAGGTGTAACCAGGAGCAGGGTTGGTGGCAGGCACTGAGCCCTGGAAAGCAGAGTCCCAGCTCCCAGCCTGGCACAGAGCTGGCTATGACTCAGGAGGAGATAGTGGAGGTAAAACTTCTTACAGTCCTTGAAGCTTTACGTTACTGCGGGTTGAGCTGCGTGGAAAAGGCTCCCACTGGTGAGCTCCTGCGTGGAAGGAATGCTTTACCAGGGTAGGTGCTGGCTGGCTCAGATCAGGTTGTATCTGCATGCCATCCTCCTTCACCCTGGCTGGCAATGGGATTGAGGAGGGACTGCAGACTTCAAGTCACGGTTTGGAGCCCCTTGTTCATAAGACCCTATTTCAGAGCTGATCCAGCCTCCCCTCCCCATCCCCACCAAGAGCTGCCCAGTTAGCTGTGAAAGGAACTGCTGGTTCTCATTCAGGTCTCTGCTTTGCAGAGCTTGTGTCCCACAGCCAAGCAGGAATGCTCCTTGTGATGCCGCAGCAGTCATGAACTAGGCCAAATACGATCTAAACCCTTGCTTGATATCCCTTGAACTAAATTCCTGGCCTGCCTGAGTATGCCCCAAAGAGGGTTATGACTTGCTGGCTTACTGGGAGCTAAGAAGGATGAGCAGGCTTTACTGCTGTGCTTTGTAAAGAGAGCTAATGCAGGCAGCCCAGCCTCCCTCCCCTTCCAGCCCCAGCCCAGCTCCCTCCTGCCAAGGGATGTGTCCTACCTGTGCGCTTTCCTTGCTCCTCTCGCTGGGATCCTTTGGCAGCCAGGGCTGGCGCCAGCAATACTGCCTGAGGGTTGAGGAGGGCGAGAGCCTCGGGCTGGCCTGGCTGACACTCGCCCTCCCAAGTCTGTCCTTGTTCCGTTGGTCGGCGTGTTACGTGTTTCACCTCTGTCGCTTCTCCTCCAGGTGCTGGCGGTGCTGCAGCTGTGGGGTAACGTCGCAGTGCTGTTCCTAGACACGTGGCAGGAATTGGGCCAGCACGTCTCTGCACTGACTAAGGCAATAGCAAAGCACCCGTACAAGTGAGTTGTATCACTGGACTCAGATGCGTCCCAAGCCCACAGCTTTGGGAAACCTCAGTGGAAGCTACAGGAACGTTTATCTGTGGCTGCCAGCCTGTCCTTGATGCCGTCAGCGTAAGGGCCCAGACTAGATGTGTCTCAAGGTCATTTTTAGTCTCTGTGCCTATGAAAATCCTCTGTTCTCATGGTGAATGCAGTGGTAATTCACCTTTAGGAAAGGAGGGAAAATGATGGCCTTAGGAAAACCTTTTCACCAAGGTGTTCTGGAGCTTTCCAGGGAAGGAAAGAAAATTATGAAGGGGGAAAACTATTAGTCCTGGGCAGAACGAGGTTTTAGAAGGAAGTCCCCTGCTTAATGCTAGGGGAAGGCTGCAGCATCGGGTCTGCAGGCCTGCGCTCAGCGCACGCACCAGCCCCAGGTCCTACTCGCAGCAGTCTGTCTTTCTGCAGGAGGCAGCTGGAGTCACAGGAGTTGCCTTTCTGCACTGACGGGGCCTGGGCCAGTGGGGTGCGAGTGGAGAAGGACGGCACGGGGCTTTGGCAGGTGTGGAAGAGACAAATCCAGCAGTTTAACAGTCAGCTCTGCAACTGCAGCAGCTATAGCAGAAGCATATCCCTCCCCAAGCCTCCTGTTACAGGTAAGCCCTCAAACCCCTTGGTGTCCCATTAGAAGCTTGGAGGATGCAGGCAGGGACAGGGTGCCACTTAAATGCTTCCTCACTTAAAGGTCTTTGATGCAGCAAACAAGCCATGAGTGTGAAATGGGCTCTCCAGAAAGGCAAGGCTTGTTTCCAGATGGGTGTTTGACTTGAACCATCCCTTTATTTCAGCAGTAGCTACTCACCCTTCTCACCCTTCCAGGCCTTGGTCTCACCTCACAGGACCCGCTCAAAGCATCTTTGCGTTTTTGCTTGGCCATGCATTTGGTTGCCCAACCCAGCCAGTGCAGCTGAGGGTCTGTTGTGTGAATCCCATCGCCCTTGTCCAACATGGCCTGTCTGTCAGCTTTGCTTGTTATTTGAAATGGGTGATGTCTCGGGTGGCTGCCATTACAGTCCGACAGCCCTGCGTCAGCCCCAAGCAGAAATTGTGTGTCACCCCTACGGACTGTGAGGGATTTCCACAGGGCACCTGAGCTCCCTTCCCACTTGCTGTCGCCTGCGGCGTACCCCACCATTTCCTTGTTCTTCTGTCTGATCCTTCAGGGAGCTGATTTAGCTCACTAAATTCTCTCTCTTCCCTACTCCCCTTAGCTTTCTGCTGGTTCGTGAGCTAGACTGGCTCAGTGAGGTGTTGGGGGAGCAGGATTACACTAGGATGCTGTCTAACCCTCTGACAGCACCTTAGCCTATTTATGAAGACACATTTTTATCAGCAAGTGCTTGTTTTTGTGAGCATTAATCACACAAACTCTTTCCATTAGATCAGGAAACATGACAGAACTTTTTAAAGAGAGTGTCATGTGGTCAAACACTCTCATCTCCTTTTTCTTCCCCTGGAGCTTTGATCTCTGTCCCTAGCACAGCCTCTTCAGAAGAAGGGGCTTTACAGCTCTCTCCTTGTACGCTGGAAGGGCAAAGCACAACTCCGAGTGTGTGTGAGGTCTGTTTGCAAGTGACACATCTTGTTTCTTCTGGGTTTTATCCCCCAGTCCTGGTATGTTTGGATGAAGGCTCAGTCATGGATCCTCACTTTAATGATGGGATTGAGCCTTGCAGGGGAAGTTGGAGTCTTCTCTTAGAGCACCTGTGCTAACGGCTTCCTCCTCGTGTCCTCTTCCTCCTCCTCAAAGGCCTACGAAGCGTGCAGCACCAAAGATGAAAAACTACTTCTGCTGAGTGACATCCCAGTGAAGTTGGACATCAGCAGGAAAGACCGCCCTGTTGGGCCAGACTTATCCCGCCACATCTACCTCTTCATGGTGTCCATCGACCCCGACCTTGTCTTGGACCTGAGCACGTAGAGGGGCTGTGCGTGGGCTGTGGCCATCAGCCTCCCTGTTTTATCTGCCAAGACTCGGCAGCAGCTGAGCTGCTGCTGGCATGGCAGTGCTGCTGGGAGCCTGGCCAGGGGGAGCAGCTGATTCAGTTTCAGAACAGAGTCCTGCACATCAATAAATGTCTTGTTACAGATGCTTTCTTCAGCCTCTTGGCTCTCCTTTCCTCTTTTAGCTGCCTCAGCTTTCTATTCCCGTGTCTGGAAAGCAGGCTGTCTGCTGAGAGAGCTAAGGAATAGTTGGAATGGGGGCTGGATATGAAAGGGTTAGCTAGTGAGCTGTCCCTGAGCAAGGCAGGATCAGCTCCTCACCTGCTTGGAGCCTGTCCTGCGCTGCAGCCGCTTGGAGCCTGTCCTGCGCTGCCTTTCAGGAGAGTTGTTGAACAAGCCGTGTATTTTCTGTAGTGTGTCCTGACTTTTTTAATGTCCTGCTCCCCGCTGGCTCTTTGGTGAGACTGGACCTGTTCCTGTAGGTCCTGCTCGTGGTGTCCTCGGGCAGGCAGGTCCTGCTGGAGTTACTATGAAAAACATTTCACTAACTGTCAAAACCAGCTGGCCAGAGAGAAGCCATGTCCTTGGGGTAACATGGGGCTCAGGCCAGGGGAGAGGAGTTTGTTGGCTGAACTCCCAGCAGGAGGAAATGCCAGATAAGCTCCAGAAAACTCCACACAAAATGATGCATTAGGGTGGGATTCTCTTTTCCCAAAGCAACCACTTGGGTTTTCACTCGGAAACAGCTGCAGCCAGGACAACAGGGGGGAGGGACCCCCCAGTGCCTGAGGTTTTGGTATTGCTAATTGGGGCCTTCCACAATGACACAGAAACCCCTGAACTTCCTCTTCTGAACCACAGCTCACTGGCTCAAAGCAACGCCAACTGGTGCTGCAGAAGTGGGAGGACACCCCCCCCAAACGAAGTTCCTCCTTGCCAGGGACTCTTCTGCCTCCATCTGCTACTATTTGAATTAGTTCCTGTGGAGGAGCAATCCAGCAAGGCTGTTTTTTCTGGCTGCAGCACCGATACAGATGGATTGACAGAGAGCCTGTCCCACTGCATTAATGTTCTTCTCAGTCAAAGCCCATCACTAGGGAAGCGAGAGCCATCTTCGCTTAAAGAGTTGTCATGTGGGAAGGAAAGGCACAGGGTCATGGCGCTCGGCAGGGAATAAACGCATATGGTGCAAAAAGCTTTACCAGAGCCTTTGCAGGTCTGGCATAGGAGCAGGGGAAAAGGCAGCAGCTGGAGCTTTGTGTTCCCAGTGACCATGCTGGGAGGAATCCATGGCCAGGATGGGTAAAAGACATTTCCCATCTTATTTTTTTCCACTTTCCAGTAATTTCTGCTCAGACCTGAATCATCAGCAAACACGCCACTCGCCAGAGGAGGGGTCAAAGGCTGGGAAAAGGCCCCTGAGCAGACGCCACGGGCTGACCACAGGCCCCGCAGAGGGTGGTCAGAAACTGCAGGGACGGGAGCGGCACCGGCATCCAGCCCTGCAGGGGTGGCAGAGCCCGCGTGGTTCTGCTGCCGGGCTGCCACAAGTGCCTGATGCTGCGGCGTCCGTCTGGCTCCGCTGAAGATTCACCCCAGCCAGCCTGAGGTTTCAGCAGGAAGCACAAGAACCCTCCATGGGGCAGAGGCAAGGTCACCTCCGCTGCCTTTACCTCCTCTAGATCTGACAAACAAGTGTTGCATTTAAAACATCCCCTTCCAGGCTGGCAGCTGTGCTAGCATGGCCATTTTAGACAAGCACCTTCAGATTCCTGCCTTCAAGGATCGTGGGAGGAATGAAAGACAGTTTCTACTTTATTATTACAGTTTAATAGAGTCATTGATACAGGAGAAGCAGCAGGAGCTGACATGCAAAGCAATTAAAGTCCTTGGGGGCTCAAGAAAGATCAACAGCTCAACACGTGGAAGTAACACTCTCTCACAATAGCGACCCAGACACAGCTCTAGGAGGCCGTTGCCCGGCGTGCTGCCGCTCCACTGTGCCCCACGGTGCGAGTTCATCACAGTTACCAAACCAGCGCACACCAGTCGGGAGGAGGGGACTGGTCTTTGATTGTGTCTTTTGAGGAGCCAAGTCCCATAATATGACTGGAGTCTCGTATGCTTTGGAAGCAGGAGGCCACCCTAAATCCTGTCACTGTGGACAGTGCAGAGAAGAGGGATCCTTCAGGAAGAGGCAACGGCTTTGACAGCAAGTCAGGAGATGAAGCTCAGATATTTGGCTGCAGCTCACCTGTTTCACAGAGCTGCAACCTGTCAGTCTACAGGTCTTTTCAATGCACGTGATGGATGTTTAGGCTAAAGATTTCCAACAGCGTAAGAGAAATCTTTCGAAACGAGTAGAAATGGAAGTCCCCGTGAAGAAGGAGGCGCGTGAGGCCTGGCCAGCCCTCGCAGACACCGGAACAAAACCCCACCCGACTCCCTCACAGCAGTTCGTCTACAGAGACATTATGTCCTCCTGCACCTCTTCCTTTGGCAGGCCTCTGCGTCTGAGCCACAGGAGCTGTCCGAGTCACTTCCCGATGAAGAAGAGGAGGAGGAAGAAGGCTTCGATGTGCTATAGTTCATGCTCAAGACCCACCCCAGTTTGTTGTGTAGCACCTGCTTGAGTCCCGGTGGCAATGGCAGCACCTCCAGCGTGTCCACGTAGTCAGGCAGGAGCTGGCGCAGGCGGTAACAGCAGAGATACTGGAGGGACGTGCAGCTGGCGCAGGAGCGGATCACCTTCATGCTGCTCTTGGCCGCCGTCGAGCACACCATGGGGTAAAACTTCTTGTTCTGCAGCTTTGTAGCTGCAACCCCTGCCGGGGGACAGCATCAAGGAGGTTACACATTAGTTATGACGAGGTGATCTCACTCCTCCCAGCTGCCCTGAACCCATTAACTACAGAGCTGGTGGAAAACAGCCTTTTGAAATCCCGATCTCTTAAATAACCTTCCTCCCGCTCACTTCACGCCTTGGTCTTCTACTTTGCCAGTGTTTTCTCCGGCAGCCCTGCTGCAGCCAGACTCCGAGTTCAGACAAAGCTGTGCTGCTCCCCCTCCCAGCCCCGCTGCCCGCAGGCCGCTGCGGCTGCCTTCACTCTTACCGATGCACTTGCGGTTTTTGAAGAATGTGAGCGTCCCGTGCCACGTGTCCAAATGCACCCCAATGATGGAGCCTTGGCCGAACCTCGAGGAGAAGTTTGTTTTGTCTCCCTTGTGATGCAGTAGTCCTTAAAAGAAAAAAAACCTAGTATTCGGTGGAAAGCCTGCGCTCCACAAACTCACCCCAACTCCCGCACTGCAAGTTCCCAGTGGTACAGCCTCACTCAGTACCTAAAAAATCCCTCCGTTGCCTGACCCCTGTGCTCCCACCCCAGAGCGGGTGATGAAAAGGGGAAAGTTGAGGTTTTGCAATACCAGAGGGCAGGCAGCAGCACCGAAACCCCCAGTCAGTGATGTACAACCAGCAGTCCGGGCACGCTGAGCCTCACGCACTGGTTCTAAGGGGTCTGCAAAACGCAGGCAAGGCGAGATGCTCCAAGCTGCAGGCAGCCGCTCCAGTCGTCATTAGTGAAGGGACTCGCAGGCCCAGTGGCCTCTTTGGCCTCAATCCCATTCAGATCATTTAACGCTCAACCCCTTAGGACAACACCGATGCCCGCTGCTGCCCTTCCAGCCATTCTGCCCTCTGCCACCACCCTGCGTTACCTGTGTAGGAGAGTCCCCAGCTGTCCTCATCCTTGCCCAGCAGGCTGCAGAAGGTGTGCCGGTACTTGTCCAGATTCACATCTGATGTCCCAATTCCCACCATCTGGGAGGCCAGGAAGAACACAAGCTTAGCGTCTTTTCAAGCAACAAACACAACCAAGACTCCACCTCCAGCTCTTCCCTCCTGTTGGCACAGTCCAAAACACCCAGAGGTGTTACTGAAGCCAAGTCAGATGTTTCAGGCTGGAGTCGAATGCTCCCAGCTCCAATTTCCTCTCCTAAGCGAGGAGGCCCAGCTGAACTGCTGGAGAATCTTGCTGTCCTGTTCATAGAACTACAGAATGGTTTGGGTTGGAAGGATGTTTAAAGAGCCCATCCAGTCCAACCCCCCTGCAGTGAGCAGGGACATCCCCAACCAGAGCAGGTCGCTCAGAGCCCCGTCC
The DNA here is from genome assembly GCA_013400875.1 of Anhinga rufa. Lineage (NCBI taxonomy): Eukaryota > Metazoa > Chordata > Aves > Suliformes > Anhingidae > Anhinga > Anhinga rufa. The sequence continues at coordinate 16,995 of VZTV01110012.1, forward strand.
AGCCTGACCTTGAGTGTTTCCAGGGATGGGGCATCGAACACCTCGCTGGGCAACCTGGGCCAGGGTCTCACCACCCTCACTGTAAACAATTTCTTCTTTATAAGGAAGTCTAAATCTCCCCTCTTTTATTTTAAAACCATCACCCCTTGTCCTATCACTACAGGCCCTGCTACAAAGTCTGTCCCCATCTTTCTTAAACCCCCCTTTAAGCACTGGAAGGCCGCAATAAGGTCTCCCCGCAGCCTTCTCTTCTCCAGGCTGAACACCCCCAGCTCTCTCAGCCT
>VZTV01110012.1:24648-38030 GCA_013400875.1 Anhinga rufa
GGCCTGCTCCGGTGAGCCACCGCCCGGCAGTGACGGGGCGCCCGGGAACGCGGGCCGCGGTGGGCGGCCTTGCTGCAGCCGGAGCCCCCGGTGGGACCCTCGCCAGCCCGGGCCGGGGAAGCGGCACCGACCCTTCCCCGCTCCCAGCCCCGCGTCGACGCGCCTTGGCGGCCGAGCCCAGCGCGGAGGCTGGAGCGATGCTGGAAGCGCAGCAAGGAGCGGCACGAAGGCCAGAGAGGAGCGCGGGACTGCGGGGCGGCGAGTCCTGCTGGGGAGGGAGGAAACGCCAAGGGCCTGACCTCACCGACGGCCTCCGAGCCCAGCGCTCGGGCCAAGCCCGCGTAGGCGCAGCCTGACGGGGCCCTACGGGTGTTTATTGCTTCGCTTTGCCTGATTGCTGCTTAGGTCATCAGGACAAAGCCTCTACTCCCCGCAGAATGTTTACTGCCATTGCTCACCTCGTCCCTTTTCTGATGGCAAAAGGGCTGTGGCTCATCCACCTCTCCTTCCCCTCACACTTAAAACAGACCTGCTGGAGCGGTGGCAGCCACCATCACCCTCAGCAGGGACCCCTGTCCCTGCGCTGGCCAGTCAGGTGCTGCTGCCTTGCATCAGGAGAGGCTCTGATGCCTCATTGCTCCTCTTGTTGGAGACTGATGCCTTGTTATCATTCCTCCCAGAGAGAAGCAACCTGGCCGGGGTGCGGCACATCCTGCTGGTGCTTTCCGGGAAGGGTGGCGTGGGGAAGAGCACCATCTCCACAGAGCTGGCTCTGGCACTGCGGCACTCCGGGAAGAAGGTGAGCAAGGGTCTGTGGGATGCTGAGCTCTGTCGTCTCCTTCCCAACCTCCAGCTGGGCTGGGGTTTGCTCGTCCTTTATGTACGCATGTGTCCTGTGTGGGCAGCGTATGGAGTCTTTGTGTGAAAAGGCTCTTTTTGAGATCAGCTCAAGTTATGCTTTTTTTCTGTGTTAGAATCACTAAGGTTGGAAAAGACCTCTAATATCATCAAGTCCAACCATGAACCCAACACCCCCAGGCCTCCTAAACCACATCCCCAAGTGCCACGTCTACATGGTTTTTTGAACACCCCAGGGCTGGTGACTCCCCCACCGCTCTGGGCAGCCTGTGCCAGGGCCTGAGCGCTCTTTCAATACAGACATTTTCCCTAATCTCCAGCCTAACCCTCCCCTGGCGCAGCCTGAGGCCGTTTCCTCTCGTCCCATCACCAGTGACCTGGGAAAAGAGACCGACCCCCCCTCCCCACAGCCTCCTCTCAGGCAGCTGCAGAGAGCGATGAGGGCTCCCCTCAGCCTCCTCTTCTCCAGGCTGAGCCCCCCCAGCTCCCTCAGCCGCCCCCCAGCACACTTGTGCTCCAGACCCTGCCCCAGCCCCGCTGCCCTTCTCTGGACACGCTCCAGCCCCTCCATGTCCTTCTTGTCCCGAGGGGCCCAAACCTGACCCCAGCATTCGCGGTGCGGCCTCACCAGTGCCGAGCACAGGGGCACCATCCCTGCCCTGCTCCTGCTGGCCACACCGCCCCTGACACAAGCCAGGGTGCTGCTGGCCCCCTTGGCCACCTGGGCACGCTGCTGGCTCATGCCCAGCCGCTGTCAGCCAGCACCCCCAGGCCCTTCTCCGCTGGGCAGCTCCAGCCACTCTTCCCCAGCCTGTGGCGCTGCCTGGGGTCGGTGTGACCCGAGGGCAGGACCCGGCACTTGGCCTCAGCCCATGGATCCAGCCTGTCCAGGTCCCTCTGCAGAGCCTTCCTGCCCTCCAGCAGATCAACACTCTTTCCCAATTTGGTGTCATCAGCAAACTGACTGAGGGCTCACTCGATCCCCTCGTCTAGATCATTGATAAAGATATTAAGCCTGGCCCCAACACTGAGCCCTGGGGAACCCCGCTCGTGACCGGCCGCCAGCTGGGTTTAGCGCCGTTCACCACAACTCTCTGGGCTCGGCCAGCCAGCCAGTTTTTTACTCAGCAAAGAGTACGCCTGTCTAAGCCATGAGCCACGAGCTTCTCTCAGAGGATGCTGTGGGAGACAGTGTCAAAGGCTTTACTGAAGTCCAGGTAGATCCAGCACAGGCAACTGCAATTAATTTCCCTTTCATCCAAGAGATTAAAATCACCCAAGATTTGTTGTTGGTTTTGAAACTGCGGCACTGAAATTACTTTGCTGGTTTGTGGTGTAACACACACTCCCTTTGTGGAGTGAAGCAGCCGAGCTGAGAGACGGCATTACGATGGGGACAAAGGGGAACTGTGGGCATGCGACAGGCTGAATTCCCCGAGGATTTTGTTTTTTCAAAGGCTCTGTGCAGCTAATGCCACTTGGATCCTGACAGGTGTCTGGCATAAAGATCTCCCCAAAGTTCTTGGGCAACACCCAGGAGATGCTCCTCAGAGGGATGGTGACCAGGAGGGCAGTCAAACTTTAAAGCAGTTCTTTGAAACTGTGTTTCAAATCTGGCTGCTGAGCTTAGAGTCCCTTCTGCAAAGTGCTGCGAGCAGCCAAAATTTGGACGCTGCCTCCCCCTGCCCAGGGGAGGCAGTGCGGCCGGGTGCTGCCGCTGTGCTCAGCCCTGTCTGAAGGGCTCTGCCTCATCGTCCGCAGGTGGGGATCCTGGATGTGGACCTGTGTGGCCCCAGCATACCCCGCATGTTCAGGGTGCAGGACAGTGCCGTGCACCAGTGCGACAGCGGCTGGGTCCCCGTCTTTGTGGACCAAGACAAGAGCATCTCGCTCATGTCCATCGGCTTCCTGCTGGAGAAGCCGGATGATGCCGTGGTGTGGAGAGGACCCAAGAAAAACGGTACAGTTGGGTTTTGCTCTTTGTGGCTGCCTTCTAGTGCTAGGAATCTCCGGCAAACCCTCCTGGAGGTGGTGGTTGTTCCTGGGAGGAGGGGGCAGGCTTTTCTGGGCAGGTCATTCCTTGGAGCAAGGCAAGGCTCCCGGTCTGCAGGAGTGGGTTCAGATCACTTGGATGGGGAGAGTGCAGTTTGTGTTGTGCTGACGGAGAGCCCTGCTGTCTCTCACCCAGGGTGCCTCCCAACCCCTGCTCTGCCTGGCCCACAGCTCCCAGGGCACTTCCTGAAACCTGCTGGGGTTTTTTTTTTCCTGCCCCTTTTATTTCCATAGCTTTGATCAAACAATTTGTTGCTGACGTGGCCTGGGGGGACCTGGACTTTCTCATTGTGGACACGCCGCCAGGCACGTCTGACGAGCACATCTCCACGGTGGAGGCCTTGCGGCCCTACAAGCCGCTTGGAGCAATCCTGGTCACAACACCCCAGGTAGGGCAGCCGGCTGGGGCTGAACTGGAGTTCCCCGGGCAGACTTCTGCCTCTGGGCATGGTTTGGGGGGAGTATATATGATCCAAGGTGAGTGTTTGTACAGGCCTGTCCGTGGCTGCTTGTTCTATACATCTGCCTCTTATTTGATGCATGCCTGCTCCAGACTCACGGACACCCCTAACCTCCCCTGGTCTTCCCCACAGGCCGTGGCTGTAGGAGATGTAAGGCGAGAGCTGACGTTCTGTAAGAAGACGGGCTTACGAGTTCTCGGCATTGTGGAGAACATGAGCGGCTTCGTCTGCCCGCACTGTTCGGTGAGTTTATTGGGACTGCTGGGCTATCGCAGGTTCTCATTCGTGACGGGGTGTTGTAAGATGCGGTACCTTGGGTGGAAAACCAGCAAATGCCATCAGGGTAACGCTGCGAGCTGGGGAGACGAGAAGCTGCCGGCTGCTGTGTGTCAGCTTTGGAAGAAGCCACTGGCTCTGCTTTCCTAAAGAGAGCTGTGGGAGGGCAGGGGAAAAGGCAGTACCCTGAGGCTGGGAAGTGGAGGGGAGCTGGCTCTCCTCACGTGCGGGCAGCGCCTGCCCTGTCACGCAGGGCTCTGGGGTTTATGACTCACTGCTTCTGCTCTTCCTCCTTCAGGAGTGCACAAACATCTTTTCCAAAGGAGGAGGTGAGGAGCTGGCCAAGTACGCTGGGGTCCCCTTCCTCGGTGAGCGGCCTCTTGAGCAGAGCTTTCCGTGGTCAGAAGTGGTGCTGTGGGAGTGCTTGAGTGGAGGGATGCAGTGTCGCGGGGGCAGGCAGGCTGGGCTCCAGGTCCCTGTGAGTCCCTGCTCACCCCGTCAGAGGCGAGCTGTGGTTCTTGCTTTGCTTCTTGCTTTGCTTCTCTGCCATCCAAACCATCCAGAGTGGGTATCTGTGCCTGCTGGGGTAGAGGCGGTGATGATCAGCGTCCTGCTCTGGCTGCTGACATTGTGGTGACAGAGTAAGCGAGCCTGGAGCTGCACAGAGCTGTCCTGAAACGCCCTGGAGCCTCCCTGCCAAATGGGGGCTGAGGGCTGAGCCCTGCCCTCCAGACGGGGATGGGGTCAGGGTGGGAGAGTGTCTAACGATGCACTGTGGTGGGCTCTTGGACCCAGAGGGAGCAGTTGCTGGTGACAGGTAGCTCCTGGAGAGCTCAGTGAGGGTAGTGGTTGCCCTTTTTCCTACTACATCCCCCAGAGATGACCCTGGCAGGGTATTTCTTTAATATCCTGACTCCAGGCCTTTGCCTTACAATGAGCAAGCAGTCACTCTCCCCGTTCCCCCTATCCCACAGGCTGTGTTCCCCTGGACCCCCAACTCAGCCAGAGCTTGGAGGAAGGCAGAGACTTCATCCAAGAGTTTCCCAAGAGCTCTGCCTTTCCTGCGTTGGCTCAAATCGCCCAGCAGATCTTGGATGGTACGTCACAGCGGAGCTCCTGAGGAGGGTATAGAGCTGGACTCTTGCTGGCAGAGCCGCTGGCTTGGCAGCACCACCAGCAGCCCGTGCCGGCAGGGAAGGGGGGTGCAGAAACTGTTAAGCTATAAAACCGTCTCAGTGGAGGGTGACAGAGGGAGGGGGAGCACAGCATTGGTGCCACTCACGGTGGTCCAAAAAGGGAAGCGCTGCTCCATCCCCCTGGATCTGAAGAGACCCTACGCACAGCAGCAGCCTGCTTCTTGCCTTCTCACCGTGGGTGTGCTCTGCCCAGATGGTACCATTGTTCCTAGCCCTGCACCCGCAGTACCTTCCTCCGCAGCCAGCTGTTGTGCGGGAGCCTGGGGAGCTCAGCTTGTGTCTGCAGCCTCTCGCACGCTGCGGTGCTTCTGGCAATCACCCAACGCAGCTACAGCAGCAGACGCCATCGGCTGTTCTTCCCTCGATGAACCCAAATGGCACCGATCATCTGGATCGTGGCTCCGTGAGCTGCTGCCTTCCCCTACCGCGTTCCTTGCGTGACGGATCGTATGGTACTTGGTTCAGTGGCTGGTGGGTTCCTGCTGGATGCTCCGATGTGGACCCAAGCGAGGCCACCTTGCTCTGAAGTCTCAGATCACTGGTTCCTGATGGGCTGATGAGGGCACAGCATGTGCTTCACGTGGGAAAATGTCTTTACGAGATCTGCCATCCGTCTGAGGGCTACATCCCACCGTGCTGGAAACAAGGCCTTTTTGGTCTGCTGGGGGTTATTGTGACTCAGGAATGTTTTTAAAGGTTCCAGGCAGTAAACACTTTTTTAAAAATCCAAGTCTGACTTATGTTTTTCCATGGCTTCAGGCCTCATTGTAGCTCTGAGTCTTGGTATTACAAACACTTCACACACATGTAGGTATTTCCTGCTTTTCCCCAGTTTCCTTGCTTTCCCTTTTTCCCCAGTTCATCTAAATCTTTCCTCTTTCCATACCAGCTTTGAGATCCAGCCAGTCCCTTTTGCTGACAGCTGGACCTGGCAGCCCTTTGTGGGATGCTTTGCCAGGGCTGTTCTCCACGCCTCTGCCACATGTGGGGCTCCTCCGTGTCCCAGGGTGGTTCCTGCCTCGTTGCTCCAAGTGTTCTTTTCCCTTGGAGCTCCTTCTGTGGCCCCAGAGCTGCTGCTCCCAAGGGACCTGCCCTCTTGCAGGCTCGAGTTAAGGTGGGGGAGCAAACAAAGGGGGTGTCCTTGCATCTTATCTCCCTCCCTTCTGGACTCTGAGCCCCTCCTGCCTGGGTGCCCTCTCCATCCTTGGGACTCACCCTTGCAGTGCTGTTTTTGGGAGGCAGGGGGAAATCTCAGATTTCCACTAATCAAACTGGATTATAGCTGGATAGACTGGAGGAGAGCAGGAGGAGCATCTGTCCCTGTTCCCACCGAACTCACAGCAAAGACTCACATCTGACCAGGTTTCCAGGAAAATTTTGTCTGACCTTTGGTCACTTAGCTGGGATTTAGAGAGCTGGGAAGTGGAGCTAGAGCCTGACGGGGCTGTTGGCCTCTGCAGGATGGCCGGTCACCTCTCGCTCCCTCCCTGGGCACATGCCACCCACCCGGGGCTTGCAGAAAACTTGCTGCAAACTCCTCCAGCACCCTGGGGAGCCTGCATTCCTCGCCCTGTGTGTCTGCAGGGGCTCTGATAAGAAACCCCAGCCGGGTGCGGCACGTGCTTTGGAAAAAACATACAAGATGGGTTGCGATAGCTCCAAAGGTTTATTTGTCTGCTACGATTTATCAGGTAGGTGACGTGTGCGGCTTTCTGCACCCTGCCTACACCTGCTAGTGCAAGGAATGATTAAAGCAAGTTGTCTGCCCCCTTCACTAAACCTGCCGGGGAGCTCGGAGGGGCTTTTAGGCTTTCTCGGCTGCCCCATGGCAGGAAGATGCTTTGCTTCGTCCCACTGATGAGTCCTGGCCCCGGCAGGGATGCCGCTTGCCACGGGGAGGGCTCTGGGCTGGGGGTGCAGCTTTGCCCCATCTCAGAGGCTGAGAGATGTTCGTGTTCCCGACAGGAGCCGGGAGTGACCACACTAACCCAGGGACTGTTACTTAAATATTAAAGGACTGAAATATTTCAGTTTGAAGCCAGCAAAGCCCACCTGGGGAGCTGGTGCCCATCTCCCCCTGCCAATGGCCGGGGTCATGGTCTAGCACTGTGTGGGCACAGCTCCTTGCTGCTGCCCCAGGGAGCTGGCAGCAGCAAAGCTGGGCTAAACTGGGGTGGCTGTGGAGCCAGAGCTCCTGCTGCTGCCCCAGGGAGCCCAGGATGGGGCTGGGGAAGAGGCAGGCGAGGGTCCATGGTGCATCCCCCCAAGAAGGGCTGGCATGCATCAGCAGTGAGCAAAGCTGTCCTCGGTGGTGTCACGGAGGTCCAGGCCTGCCACGGCTGGCGGGTGGAGGCAGGTGAGGTTGTTGTAGGTGTAGATGGGGATGTGGGCATCGTCCCCCTCAGCCACGGACTGCACGAAGCGCGGGACCACCACAGGGTGCTGCAGGGAGAAGTCCCGCAGGCCCTTCAGGGAGCAGTTGCAATGCCAGTTGTTGCCCCCCAGCCACAGCTGCTCCAGGGCAAAGGAGGTGCACAGGAAGCCCACTGAGAAGGTCTCCAGTGAGTTGTTCCTCAGGCTGAGGTACCGCAGGTTGGCCAGGGGGGAGATGATGGTGTTGTCCAGCGTCTCCAGCTGGTTATGGGAGAGGTCAAGCCAGAAGAGTCTCTGGAGCGGGCTGAAGGTGTCCTGGGAGATCTCCAGGAGCTGGTTGGAGGAGAGGAAGAGGTATTCCAGGTTGCTCAGACCCGCAAAGAGCTGGGGCGAGAGGTGGCTCAGCCTGTTGTGCTTTAGGTCGAGCTCCAGGAGCTCATGCAGTTCACTGAAGCTTTGGTCTTCGATGACGGAGATAGCATTGTGCTGCAAGAAGAGCCGCCGCAGGCTGGAGAGGCTGGAGAAGGTGTTTGCCTGGATCCTGCTGAGGCAGCTGTGCTCCAGGTGGAGGCTGTGCAACTTGGTGACCCCCTTGAAGACATAGTCGGGGAGGGTCTTGATGCAGTTCGCAGACAAGTGCATCACCGCCACATTGTACAGCCCCAGGAACGCCCCAACCCTGATGTCTTGTAGCTGGTTGTTGTTGAGGCTGAGGACCTCCAGCTGGCCCAGCCCGTCGAAGGTCCTTTCCACCAGGCTCCGGATCCTGTTGTGGCCCAGCTGCAGCTCCTCCAGGAACTGGAGGTCTTTGAAAGTCCTGGGCCTCAGACTGGTGATGGAGTTGGTGGACAAACGTAGGACGTGCAGGCTCAGGAGGCCCAGAAACGTGTCCTCAAACAGCAAGACAAGCCGGTTGTGGGAGAGATCCAGCCACCGGAGGGACTTCATGCCCATGAAGGCGCGGGGTGCGATGGCATTGATCTGGTTGTGGTTCAGGTACAGCTTCTGTAGCTTCTGCAGCTTGACAAAGATGTTGATCTTGATGCCCTTGAGTGCGTTGCCACTCAGGTCCAGCTCCTTCAGCTCAGTAAGGCTGCAGAAGAGCTGGTGCTGGAGGTAGGGGAGCTTGTTCCCGGCCAGGATCAGCTCCCTCAAGTTGGGCAAGTCATGGAAGACCTTGTCGGGCAGGACCACAAGTGAGTTCCAGCCCAGGTTCAGATACCAGAGGTTGGAGAGCCCGGCGAACAGCCCTTCCTCCACCTTACTGAAGTAGTTGTTGTTGAGGCTGAGGGAGACGAGGTTCTGGGTGTGCAGGAAGGTGTGGGGAGCCAAGTGCTTGAGGCGGTTGCGTTCGAGGTGGAGGTGGTAGAGGCTCCGCAGCCCGTGGAAGGCGTGCTGCTCCACAGCGGCCAGCTGGCTGCTCTGCAGGTCCAGAAAGTCCAGGGCCGAGAGGTTCCGGAAGGCAGCAGCCGGCAGCAGGGTGAAGTTATTGCCGTCCAGCCAAAGGGCTTTGGCGTTGGGGGGGACATCCTCAGGCAGACGCGTCAGGTTGCGGGCGCTGCAGAAGACATTGAGCTCCTCGCTGTAGTCGTCCAAACTGCAGGCGCATGGGCTGGGGCAGCGGGGGGGGTCCGTGTCCCCCTGGTCCTTCGGGCTGTCCCCCCCGGGGGGCTGGGAGGCGGTGGCCAGCAGCAGGGCCAGGGGAAGCAGGAGGGTGATGCCTGCTGCGGGGCGCAGAGGAAAAGGGACACCATCAGCACGGCATGAAGGCTGCCCTAGGGGACCACCCTGGGACCCCCCCTGGGTGCCTGCACTGCCTCGGGGGGGCAGGAGAGGGGTGGGGAGGGGTCAGTCCCAGCTCATCGCACACACTGGGCAGCTGCAGGAGATTTTGGTGAATGGGGGATTGCCCCCGCTCCTGCTGCAGCTCGGCCCCTCGGGTGCCCAGACCCCCAAAACTCATCCTTTATATTGCAGCAGCAGCTTCTCCCTTTTGTGGGGAAAGGCCCCCGGTCCCCTCTCCTCCTTCCTCCCCAGCCGCAGCCCCCACTAACTTGCTCATCCTCGGAGCAGAGGGGTCTCAGTGCTGCAGCCCCTGCCCAGGTTTTGGCTCAGCCTGAGCACCTGCAGCACCCCGGGCAGCACAGGGGCTCCCAAAACGTCTTATTAGCAGTGGAGGAGGGAGAAGAGCTAAGGGTGACTTGCGCGCGAAACCCCAGCAGAGTTTTAGCCTCTCCTCACCAAGCCCCTGCCCTGCCCGTCCCTCCTGGGCCGGGGCAGTGGGCAGGTTCCCCTGCCTTACCTTTGCCTGTGCTCATGGTGGCAGGCAGGGCAGTGCTCTCTCTCCGGCCCCGCCACCGCCGACTGCGCAGGGATGGATGGAGCAACCACCTTGACGCCTGTCCAGCCGCCCGCCCGGCCAGGCTTAACCCCACCGCTGCTGGGGCGGGACGTGGGCTCAGCCCCTGGGACAGCGTGGCTGGGGCGAGCATCACCCAGGACGGGCTCCTGGCTTCTCCCTCCTGGTCTGTAACTGCCTCTGTGGCAGCTCGGGGAGGAGGGAATGGAAAGAGATGCCCAGGAGGACAGGCTATGGCAGGGAGGGTGGTCCTGCTGGAGACGGGGTTTGCATGGGCAGTGAGCATGGAGGGATGGATGGAGCAGCTTAACGGGATGCCGGAGGGTCCTGAGCAGCGGCACCGACCCTTCCCTGGGTGCCTGCTCTGCTGGGGATGCCCTGGGGCGAGCCCTGGCAGCAGGTCCTCATGCTGTATTGGGACCTGAGAAAACACACGCTAGGGCTTGCGGCATCCATACTGCACCTCTAATCAGAGGTGTGGGGGTTACCGGGAGGCGGGCTGAAACGCCTGAGGTTTTATGGTGATGCAAGTGGGAAATGAGTTGGAAAATGAGGGAAAAGCTCTTCTCTGTGTGGCAGTAAAAGCCTCAGGGCTAATCCCACAGACCCCTCCTGCGGGTATATCTGCCTTGCAGGTGGAGATGGTGGTGGGGGCACTGCTCGGCTTGGAGCTTTTGTGACACAGGGGAAGCAGAGAGCAAAGCCCAGGTCCCACCAGCGAGGCGACGGCTGCGAGGGTCTCCCGGCTCCCGCCCCCTCCGCCAGCCCCACGTACGGTGGGATGATGGTGGGTGATGCTCTGGGGCTGGCGGATCGCGCTCTCAACCTGGCAGTTCATCAAAACCACCCTGGGTAGGCTGGTGACCTCGTTCTGTGTCCCAGGTCGTTTCCCCACCAGTGTCCAGCAGGGCTTCTGCAGAATCTTTTACCAGTTTCCAGGAAAGAAAATTAAATAAAATAAATAAAAAGCCACTTCTGCCCCAGTGAGAGGAGCCCTGTGGACCAGCAGCTGCCGGATGGAAAAGCCGTGGCTAACCCTTCCTGATGTCCTGGTAGTCCCGTTCCTCCTTGAAGATGCACCACGTCGGGGCTGGCACCATTTGCATCCACGCCTCCAGGAACAGGTGTCTCCCACCAGTGCTGCTCTTCCCAGCCCCGGTTCCTCCTGTGCTGGTCCGTGAGGTGGAGATGGAGCAGGGATGCTCTCCACCACCAGCCCCACGCTACGGGCATCCCCGTCATGCTTCAACCTCACCGATCCCCATGGGAACCTGGCAGCTCCCCCAGCTGCCCAGCGTGCAGCTCAGCTCTTCACCACTTAACTCAGGTGGTTTTAAGCAACCTTCTCACGAGCCAAAGCCGGACTGTGCCCACAGGAAGAGGCATGGGAGTGAGGCGGCCAGGCTCCAGCCTTGCAGCCCAACTTTCCCACAAGCACTGTTTTCTCCCTTTCTTTTTGACCCCAAGTGGTAATCTCCTCCCCCTCTATTTTTAATCCTCTCTTCTGGGAAATTATAGATCAGAAGGGAGAAATGAGAGATGGAGGCACACGCACCCACTAATAGGCGCTAAGCACATATTGACACAAGGCATAATCAATCTGGAAACTAAAAAGAGCTGAACCAGCATAGGCCAGCCAGCCAAAACCCACAAAACCTCTTCAGGAAGTTTAAATGAGCCCTACCTGTGGCTGGGAGCGGGTTTATCCCTGCTTCCAACAGCCCTCTGTCAGAGAAAATATCAAACGAGCTGCAAAGGGAAAATAAAGAGGGTAAATAAGCAAATCCCTTCCCAATGTGGCTGCGGTGCAGGGAAGAGCTAGACCCGTCTCCACCTTTAAACCTCCTTGACGGCATCTCCTCCAGACGTGTCCTGCCGCTGCCTGCGGCAGGGGATGCTCAGACCCCGTGGCATGGTTGGTCCCTCCAGCATCACCATGAGCCTGTCCTGGGACCTCGCACCTGCCCGGTGCGCTGTGGCACTGCAGCCACGGTGGGGACCTCATTTTGGGTCCCTACCATGGATGTCCTCCTCCCACTGTGGCCCTGGCCAGCGCAGACCTCCCCAGCTGATCCCCCCTATCATTTCAGCTCCGGTAGCTAATCTCCCCGGCTGGGACCAAAGTCTGAGCTGCCCCACCTGGTTGCCATGGAGAAGGCTGTAATGGTATTAGGAAAAGCAGCAAAAGCATAAAAAAAAGCTTTTAAACCTATTTAAACTCTAAGAATCATTAGCTTCCCCAGCAGCCCTTCCATGCCCACAGGTCCCTCCCCAGGGAGCTCCCCCCGGCCCCGGCCCTTCGTGTGGGTAAATGCCACCAGCTGACCCTGGGTCCCTGCTCTGTCCCCAGCCACTCGGGCTGGCCGAGTTGGGGAGGGACTGGTGCTGGTGGCCCTGCCAAGTCTGCCGGAGTCGGGGAGGCTGGTGGGACCCCAGGAGGCCCCTGGTCCATGCCCCCAGGCCAGGCCACCCAGGGCCCAGGGCCACCTCTGGGTACCAGCAGGGACAGCACAGGCCCAGCGTGAGCCCTGGGGGGAGCAGGGATGTGACATGGGTGGTGTTTTCACAGCTAAGTTAGGAAGTATTTTTAGCAAATCTTGCCAAATATTGTCCCCGTCTGGAGGAGAGCATCTCACGTTGCTAGAGCAACCGGCACTGCTGCTCCTTATCCTGAACCAAAAATGTGTGAGCCCCAACACTGTCGCCAGAGAGAGCCAGGATGGGTGACACTGGCATCCCAGAGCTTGTGCCTCTCTTGGGGACACCTGTAGGGACCAAGCTCCCTCCCAGGGAGACCCTCCCGGTGGAGATGGGCTTTGCCCGGTGCTCGCTGGCTGCCCACATTTCTGGTCATCCTGGTCTCCGCTTACTGCCCCACATAATTTTTCACTCAAAAAAGGCTGCTTTACTCAAGATGGGGACCTGGCAGTGGTAGCAAAAGGTTTTGGCAGCTGCTGGCAAACGTCCTGATCGGCACCTCCAAGTGTTGCCTCGTGTCCTGCCGCAGCTGCAGCAGGCTCGTGCGGGGTGTTGAGAAAGGCGGCTGATGCGCCGGCGGGCTCTTGGGGATGCTCATTATCATGCCGGTGTCCCGAGTGGCAATGTGAAACTGTGTCACCCCCACCAGTCTGGCCGGGCTGGTTGGACTGGGGAGGCGAGGATGTCCCCAAGCCATGACTCAGGGCAGCCAGTGCTGGAGGCACAGGCAGGAAATTTCCCAACCCCGGAGTTTTGGGGGAAACAGGGAGTCCCCAGGAGCAGCAGGTCGGAGGCATGCGGGGACAGGGAAAGGAGAGAGAGCCTGTCCCAGCAGTGGGCAATGGAGGGGGCAGCCTGGTCCTCGGGGCACCCGGCTGGTGGGACGGAGCGGGAGCCTGGCGGAGGGGCCGCACGCCTTCCTCCTGCCGGAGGTTGCACGGCCGCGACCTCGCTTGCCTGCCCCGTCCCAGCCCTCCTTCCCAGCCCTGCGGGGAAGCACCTGGAGACGCTGGGAGGTGACAAGCGGGACACGAGCCCGTAATGGGCGCTGGCAGCCCAGCAAGCCCGTCGCCTCCTGGGCCGCATCACGAGCAGCGTTGAGGGAGAAGATTCTCCCCGTCGGCCCTCGTGAGACCCCCCCGGAGCACACGTCCCAGCCCGAGGCAGACCCGGATCTGTCACAGCGGGGCCTGGGCGGCCCACGGGAACGGCCGGGGGCTGGAAGACCCTCTCCCTCCTCCGTGGGGGAGGCTGGGAGAGCTGGGGGTGCTCAGCCTGGAGAAGACCTTCCTGCAGCCTCTCCATGTACGAGGGGCTGGTAGGGGCGGT
>VZTV01110013.1:1903-11965 GCA_013400875.1 Anhinga rufa
CAGATCATTGATAAAGATGTTAAATAAAGCTGGCCCCAATACTGAGCCCTGGGGAACACAAATAGGTCACAATTAAGGAAATACTTACTATTGATATATGGAGAATAATTATTCTAAGAGTTACAGAAGGATGATGAAAGAAAATCAGAAGGAGCAACAACCTGCAAGCAGATTCTGCAAGCAGACCCTGCTACTCTGAAGCTGGTTGTGTCTTGGCCTTTACATATGACCTTTGTCATTCCAGTGTCCAGTCAAGGAGGATTCAGATTCTCTTGTAAGCACCCTGAATCTGACAACACTTCAAAATAGGCAAGCCTTGATTTTCCAACACATTCTGGGAAGATTATCAGGATATATTATGCCATAAAATACCATACTTCCACACTAGGTCCAAAAACCTTCGCATCTTACTGTTAGGGTACGTCTTTCATGGTTGTGAAAACAACCTAGTCTTTGGATCTAGCCACTGGGCAGATGAAAATCATCTGTCTGAGATCAAAATGCCCAAGAAAACTTACAAATAACTTCATTTGTATCCTATAAAAGAGACTGGTTTCTCATGTTGTTCTACTAGATGATTTATGAACTATCATAGCTGGAAGACAGAAAAAAATTTTATATGTATGCAAGAGATACTTAAGGCAGGAGCTGAGCTGATTTTTATATCATCTCTTGTTGTTAGACAGGATAGCCTGTGCATTTAATTTCTGCTAAGTTAATATAAAGATGTAGATTACATCAGACTTTTCTTAAAGAGCTATTTTGTCTCAGAACAGTAATTAATTTTAAATATACAGGAACTGATGCAGAGACAAGACAGGTTTTTTCTCTGCTAGAAAAAAAGGAAGGTTCCTGAGACGAACTGAACCAAGGAAATGCCATTATTACAAGGGAATTAATGAGACACACTGGATAAACCACAGACATAAAGGACTAACAGACTGGATAGAGAACTGTCTGTCATAGATTGAAATTGGCAAGCAATTGAAGAAAATTATGAGGAGTTGAGACCAAGTCTCACCAGTTTCAGTGCCCTTTTGCTTTAAAATAAGTTCCACAATTAATATATTTTCAAGTCTGGTCATATATTTTCCAGGCTTTATTTTGTCATAAGCAGACATAATGTGATGCAACTTGACAATGTGCATAATGCCTGAAAAAACACAGCATGTCAATGGCAAGGCACCCCATCAAAGACTGGAGATAAATATCTGCAAGGGGTTGTTTGTGTGCATGTGTTTGTTAATTTAGGAATATGCTGCAAGGGATATACTCATTCTAACACATGTTCTACCTTTAGATATGTGAAGTGAATTGGAGACAAAGAGGCTGAACACCTTTGATAGGTAGTGACTGCATCAGGAGGCATGTCCCTAAAATGTTGGCAAACAGCATGTACCACAGATGGAGGGATATGTATCTGAGAAATACACAACCAGGAATCGAAGCTGACACTTTGGCCACCTCTGCACTGCCAAATACTACAGTATTTAGTGCTACTGTGGGCTGCCTGAAATGTCATTGAATGAATAGTGTCCATTTCTTGAAAGCCTGTTCTTGCTTGAGCCAGCTCTTGGCAGAGCATCAGTATAGCAGGACAAGAAATCATCCTTAAGATGACAGAAATGCAGCAACTTCAAGCAAATAGAGAAAAGCACAGCAGTACTGAAAATCAAGGCCCTAACTGGGCCTCCTACCTCCTGTAGGAAACCTAGCATTTTAGTGCTGCAGTCACAGAAAGAGCTTGATTGGGTCCAAGCAACTGAAGATAAGGTGGTACTTGAAAAAAATCTTCCTTGCGTGCTCTCATTGCCAAATCTCCATAATGTTAATCCCAAAATAGTAATCCTGGAGCTGTGCAGATCATAAGAAGCATTCCCTCTCTGTGCACAGTGGCAAGTGTGTGCTAGAGCCCTGACTCTGCTCCCAGACCCTGACACAGGAAAATAGATTTGACCATGGGCAGACTGGAATAGAAAGCAGATTCCCAAAGGGGTGCATGGTATAATGAATCTGCCAGCTCTGAGCTCTGCAGAGCAGCCATTTCCATTCCTCTCCTGGTTATTGCAGTTAACACATCCACACTTCCTTCAATAATAATCACAACTAAAGTGACACAACACAGACTTTCTTATTTTTTAAGGTAACAGAGATTTCTTTCCTCCAAAGGCAGATTTTCCCTCTTCCTTTGTACTGCCCCATCTGAGCTCTTCAAATATGTTTGGGCTGGTTTGCTCCCCTCCTCCTTTGGTTCTAGAAAGAAGGAAATAGTTGAATTAGCCAGCTGGCCAGGTCTACTTTCCAGCTCTCAGTGACTCATGCATTTTAAAAAGATAATGACAAACACAAATATTTGAATTCTCTTCAGAGAGCTGACCAAGCAGAAGAGGGTGGCATGGCAGGGGCTGGAAGTCCCTGCCTGCAAAGGCCAAGGCAGCTCATGGGAGCACAGCCCAGCCCAGGGCTGACTCTTGTCATAAGTGGGATTATGGAAGGTGAGAAGAAAGGTAGCTGCTCAGCACAAGTTGCAGCAAGATATGGGAGCAGAACAGTTGTTAAGTCGGCCACTCCCCTGCTCTGATAGCTGCCTGCTTGTAAAAGCTAAGCTAAATGCATACACATTCTCTAAGGTACAGAAAATTTAATCTGTTGTTACTGCTTATGTCTTCTTATGGCACATTTGGAAGCAATTCTGCTTAAAACTGCTTACATAAAGCCAGCTGTATTTGATGGATAATACATAAAAAAATTCTCTGTAACTCTTCCAAAATAAGACTGCATTTTTTATTGCCCATCCTTGGTTGCTTATAACATTCCCTATAACTTAATGGAATTAGAAAAGTTTATGCCTTGCAATTTCAACTCTCACACACTTTGAAGTGAATTAAAGCTAAAGGCATATCCAGAAGGATCTTGTCAGGGGGAGAGGACTGGGAAGAAGAGGAAACAGATGTGCCATGGCTATACATTGCCCCATGTTTTCTAATGATACACAATTGTATCAGAAAAGTACTCAGAAATGGTAAATGCTTATTTCATTGGTATGCAACAGCTGAAAGTACGGATACATTATAATGAGCCACTAGGGAGTGCTGGAGGAAAACTCAATATCCAAGTATGTAATACAGTTTTCCCTGTCACAACAGTACTGTATTTTGCCCTTTGGTTTTGGGGGTTTCTTTCTTTTCTTTTTCCCAAAGCCTGGACTAATTAGCTAGACAATAATTACCTGAGCAATTTCCTGCACAGCAATAAAAGGGTAATGTATTACTCTCTCAGAATGACACTGCTATAACACATCTGTCATCTGCAACAACTGCAACTGCAAAAAACATTGCAGAGATTATTGTTATTACACCACAGTTTACAATAGATGGTTCGTCCAGTTTTATACATTTTAAAGCCTATCAGGTGGAGGACATCTGTATAGCAAAAGAGATTTATTTACTTAAGTGCTAATTGTTTCGATGCAAGCACCAGAAACAGAGCAACAGCGTGGCATTATCTTATGGTTCATTTGTTTCAGAGGTTATTCATCAGGGAAAACAATCCTTAATGCCATACATCTTCATATGCATACCTTTCATCTGCTGAAGCCACCACTGGCTTGCAGTCTTAAAACTAAATGTGTGTTTTAACTGGTTACTCAGATGCAACAAGCAATATTTTAAGATTTCATTGCCTATCATTATCTTTTAAGCTTTATAGAGCATTGATAGTTTTTCAGGACAAACAAAGAGGAAGCAGTTTTCAGCAAGCTGGGAGCAATGAATAAAACTGAGCACATAGTTTCCTAGGTTGAATATCCACTGCCATCAGCTTTGGGAGAGCACTGCTTCTGTTCCCTCACATACTGACATTCAAGGATCACACCAGCCCCAGTTCACCCTCTGAATCCACCCATAGTGTCTACTATGATGCTCATCCTTATGGGGCATGTATACTACCCCAAATGCACGACCCCATCTCTCTGCCCACCTCTAGGCTGCTCCATTGTAGGCATTTGTAGGGACCATAAGCACTCTGAGCATAAAATGCCTTTTTCCTTTAAAGATTCTGGTGTGTTGCTCTAGTCATCAAGT
Organism: Anhinga rufa; assembly: GCA_013400875.1. NCBI lineage: Eukaryota > Metazoa > Chordata > Aves > Suliformes > Anhingidae > Anhinga > Anhinga rufa. Next base: position 5,986 of record VZTV01110013.1, read on the forward strand.
AGGGAAAGCAGAAGCAGTGTAGGGCCACCAACTGTTGGCATGCAATTTTTCCAGAGAGAAGAAAGCTTTAGAAACATTTAAAGCCATTTTTGTTTCAGAATTTTCAACCCTGCCTTCCACACAAATGTTCTCTAATTTTCTAGTTTTTATCTAAGTGATTCAAATCAACTTTAAATATTACTACCCAAACGTAAGAACACTCATCTGGAGTTAATAGCACAGTGTAAGAACAAGCCTATTGAAATCTATGGAGTTTGATCTGTTTTAAATGGGTATAAATATCATTTCATCTCATTTAGAAATAACATTTCTCAGAGAAATGTATTTATTGACATGACATTAGTTAAGTTTAGGTGGGAAGCCCTGTGTTCCTGCTGGCAACAAAACTGAGAATTTTGCAATGGCATTCAGTGAGACCACAATTTTACAATTGGTACCAAGTAGCTAATGATCCAAAGAACAGCATGGCAGAGAACTTAGTTGGTTTAATTATAGCCCCCAAATTAATTACAATACAGTGTGATGACTCTACTTCACTGGCAGTGGTGGACATATTGTTTTTTTTAATCCTCATGTCTAAAATGTATGCCTGAAAGAACTCATGGACTAAAAAGTATCGTTTAAATGGAGGTTTAAAATATTGCTTTAACATTTTTACATGGAGAAGTCTTGCCTGGCAAGGGACTAACAAAAGATTATAAGTGATTGTCAGCATATTGTCACTGGCCTCCAAATACACAATAAGGTCTTGATTTTGTGTAGTGCATGTGGTTTCTTTTTTCAGAGTTTTTATGTATGGTGTTTCTGGATGAGATGTGTGTGGGCAAAGGAGCATGTACTGCATTTCTCTGTGTTTTGCTGCCAGGAGATTGTTCCAGGTCTGTGGACAGCTGCTAAAGATGCTCCAGCTCCTTCATGTGTGGAAACCTTTTTCCAGCCAGTGGCTGCTGGCACTCAGGACTAAATCCTCTCCTTAGATATAATAAAATACATGGGCAGAGCAGCTTGAGTTCTGTCTAGCCTCTGCCCTTCTTTTCTTTCTCTCTCCCCTCTCCCTGCCAAGCCTAGGAAACAAACTCTCATGCCACATGTCACATCCTGTGGTGTGCTGTGTCCCCATGGCTGTCCCAGCAGTGGCACTACACAGAGATGTGATGCAGTCCTTTAGAAGTCAAGCTAGCACAGAAGTTATGTCACTTAACAGCTGTTTTCAACTTTTGTCACAGCTTTAGCCTTTATACCCTTATACCTTGAGGTAAGCTATCGAGTTGTGAGGCATGAGGTAATTTACTTGACTTGCAGAGCTATGATGAAAGTAGTAATGCAATCAGCTATGCATACAGCTGGGGTCAGGATGAGATTTGTGACTGTAGACTCTGGAAGTAGATTTTTAGCATGTGCATTTTCATATAGGTTCCTTTTCACTTGCTGTGCTTGACACAAGTATTAGCTAGGAAATGAAATAACTCACATATGGTGCATTGTGCAAGAATGAAACATAGATACTGTTTTATACAATGCAGAGCAATAGTATGATTTTAAATATCATCATAATGGCACTTAGTGAAATAAACCATCAAATCTTAGATTAGCTTTCAGGTGTTTCAGGATGACAAACTACCACCCTCAACATCTAGGATTATAACATTTTATAAAAATATTAAAAGTGATTTTTTATAAACAGTGAATAATTAATTGAATTAATAGAAAGTCAGCTTGTGACAATGAGTTTCCTTTTCTGTACAATATTTTCATGCAATCAGGACCACAAACAGAGAAGTCCTCCATGAGATATATTCAAAACATGAACAACTTTGGTGATGCTCTTCTTTGAACTATGAGTACAAGTGCTGTCAAGCATATTTGAGTTGCAAACTGCAAGTCTGTAAAGCTAAGAAAAAAATTTCTGTAACATGCAACAATGAAACAGTGCTGTATACGTAAACAATCAGTCACAGGATTTATTTCCTCTCTGCCTTAATAGCACTTGTAAAAACATTGTCTATAATCCTTCTGCTTTGGGGACCTAAGTTTGATGGGATAAACCCATAATGCATTTGTCCAGTCATGTGATGTTGATACTCTAAGGCTTAATTTCTGTAATACTTTTTGATTCAGATCCTATACAAATGTGTGAACCACAAGATGGCATATATATAGAATATATTTCAGTTATGCTAGAAGGATGCTGAGTTTAGGAGTGTGCTTTGTATTTCTGACTTCTCGTTCTAATTACAAGTGGATGCTAGTCTAGGAAAGGACTGGTGTCTCCACGAGAAGAGTGTTTTGACATGAGTATCCAAATGCAATATTCTTGTATTTCACTTTTCAAAAAATTATAAAATCTTTAGACGTGGTTTTCCATGGGAACAATCACTATCAGAATTTTAAGGCTGATAGGGATTATAGTATGAAGGCAGTTTTGGAGAGTTTACCAAGAAACAATACAAGCCCACCCAGTAGATAATGTTTATATTGAATGTCCCACGACTCTAGGTCATCTCAAGAGATCAAAAAGCCTTGGATTCACCTCCTGTGTAGGTACCTGTACAAAGAACAATCTCATGGACAGCTGATCCAGCCTCTGAGAATGGGGGATCCTTCATACACTCACCATCAGCCCTGCCACGTGTAAAAAGGCAGCAGTGTCTGACTATTGGGCCTTGTCAGTGGCCCATGAAGGGACAACATAGCTCTATAGTAGTGGGAAGAGCTAGGAGGACACAACAGGACAGCAAAAATCAATTAAGATGAATGCTGAATACAGTGTCCCATGCAAAAAACAAAAATGTGTGAGACAGCAATCCAAATTACCGAATTTTGTGGGAGAACTCCCTTGTGCCAACACCCTGTTTTCCCTGGGTGCCTAATTCCCCATCAATTTTCATTCTCGTTCTTGGTCTGTGAGTGCACAACACCAAACAATGAGGTGTCTGTCTTCACTGCAGTGCCTGGCTGCTATGGAAACACAGCTAAGTCTAAATCCAAAACTCGGCAAACTTCTTGCTATTGAAAGAACAACTCTGGTCTTCATTTGCAATAGTATTCAAACGTACAGAATATATTTGGGTTTAGAAACTGTATTTTTGAGGTGTGGGATATAAATATTATCTTATCTAACCATGGATCCCTCTGGCTCAGTGATCCTTCAGGCTTTGCTATATGAATAGCCATCCTTATATAGTCCCTGCTGTAATCGCTTTGATTCTTTTGTTTGCTCCCAAGTAAACCCGTCTTCCAAAAACAAATACAAACCTCTGCAATGCTCTCCCAGGTTAATTTACCTGTCCAAGCAATTAATAATCCTAACTAGCAGAAATACAGTCTCTGCCATGAAATTCTTTCCAAAGGACTGAGCTTGTTTTCTGTCTGTTCCTCATTCAAGAATCCAGAGGTGGTTTCTTGTGCCTTGGTTTATGAATACTTAGAAATGTTTTCTGTATGTGAAAAAAAAATATTGGAAAATAAACATGATCACACATTTCATTTCATAAGAGAAACCATATAATAATTTCAATACAAATAAGCTATTTTTTACATATCAGTGAGAAAACATAACCAAAATTAACACAGTCCACTGAACAGAAATGTTATTTTGTTCAAGTAATTATCATTACCTGAGGTGTAATAAAACTCCTGCCTGATTAAACAAACTTCTTATTGTTCCCATCCTAAGTAATCCTCTATTTTCTACTCTATGGGCTCTTTAAGCAGCTCAGCGTGTCCTCAACCATCTCCGTCTTCCTTGCCTGATCTTCAGATAACATCACGCTCAGCAGCAGAGCAGGGCGCAAGATCAAAGATGTGATGTTCCTTCAGAGCCTGCATTCTCCCTGTTCAACTCTCTATCACAGGTGAAGATCATTAAAGTTTGCCCAGTTCCTGGAAATGATGCCAACAGCAACACTGCAGTCTGTGAGAGTCCCCGAAGGGCTGGGTGGGGATGAGGTGCTCCCACCCCCAGAAGAGCAGGGAAACAATGGCTGGCCATTCTGCAGGGAAGCCCTGGTAGAGGGAGAACCAGCCATCCTTGCACCATGGGGTGTGGCCAGGAGGAGCAAAGCAAGCACAGGGCAGGCAGGCAGCAGCAGGCGACCTCTGAGACAACAGGAGGATCGACCCCATCCCTGCCAAGGGTGATGCAGAGAAAAGGGGGCTACTTTCTTCTGTAAAGAGCTACCCAAGAGAGTCGGAGGCACCCACTGCATTGGCTAATAGCATTGTAGGACAGGACAGCAGAGGCATGAAATATCTGAAACCTCCTTTCAAAAAAGTTTTTCCAGAAGAATTTCAGAAGAATTTTCCAGGCCTCAGGCTGCAGGGAATGCCAGAGCCTTTCACTGGTAATGCCTGCTCACGCAGGGGGGTTGGACAAGATGATTTCTCAAGGTCCCTTCCAACCCCTACCATTCTGTGATTCTGTAATGGATGGCAGTAGTGAGAAAGCTGTGTGAGGTGTGACCAGGTGGACAATCTGCTCAGCCTGGTGGCAGAGCTGCAAGAGGGAGTAGAAAGGTTAAGGAGTATTAGGGAGTCTGAGAAGGAGATAGACTGGTGGAACCATGCTCTTCCCTCCTTGAGACAGAAACAGAAACAGCCACCAGAAAAAACACAAGATCAAGGGGATCCTGTATCCTCCCCCCATCAGGCTGAAGGCAACAGCTTAAAGGAAAGGAGTGAATGGAGACAAGTCCACACTCAGGGAAGCGGGTGAACTCCTTCCTTGCCCACCTCGCCTTCCCAGGTGCCTCTGTACAAGAGATAAGAGGCTCTAGATGTGGAAGGTTGGTTAATGGATGATGTGGATGACAGTCCATCTACACCACAGGTGTTGCCAAGGTCAGAAAGGCTTACCCCTGTATCACGACCACCTCCACAAGGAAGAAAAGACAGGTTATAGTTGCAGGTGACTCCCTTCTGAGAGGAGCAGAGAGTCTGATATGCTGCACAGTCCCTCCTCTTAGGGAAGCCTGCTTCCTTCCTGGAGCCTGGATTAAGGACATCACTAGGAAACTTCCTAGCCTGGTACGGCCCTCAGACTATTACCCATTACTGCTCTTCCATGTGGGTGGCAATGAAGCTGCAATGCATAGTCCAAGAGTGAGAAAAAGAGACTTCAGGGCCTTGGGGCAGTTGGCAAGGGAATCTGAAGCACAGGTTATATTTTCTTCTCTCTTTTCTGTTGCTGACAGTGACATTAGAAGAAACAGACAGGCTCTGTCTATAAATAAATGATTCCATGGCTGGTGTCACCACCACAGTTTTGAGTTTTTTGATAAAGGGATGGCCTACATGGCACCAGTCTTGCTGGTGTCAGATGGGATTCACCTTTCACAAAGTGGGAAAAGGGTCTTTGCTCACAAGCTAGCAGGGCTCATTGACAGAGCTTTAAACTAGGCTTGAAGTAGGAGGGGATAATACCAGGCTTGCCTGTGACAGGCTGTGGGATGGCACACCAAGGTTAGAGGGATGGCATGCTAATGAGGGCCCTCAGCCTGTTGCTCTGAGACGTGCTGGGTACACTGGAGCACACTTGAAGTTGTATGGAGATGAGCCTGGGGCACCTGAGGTAATAGGAGCCAACAGGGAAACACCAATGAAATACCCCAAAGGAATTAAGGGGTGTTCCTTTCAGAAGGTGACATGGCCAACAGCCCGGCTGAAGTGCCTCTACACCAATGCACACAGCATGGGCAACAAACAGGAGGAGTTGGAAGCCACTGTGCTGCTAGAAAGCTATGACCTAGTTGCCATTACTGAAACTTGGTGGGACAAATCCCATGACTGGAGTGTGGCTATCAATGACTACAAGCTGTTCAGAAGGGACAGGCGAGGAAGGAGGAGCAGAGGGGTTGCCCTCTACATCAAGAAATGGATAGAGCGTGAAGACCTGTCTCTGAAGAATAGCCACAAGTAGGTTGACAGCTTATGGGTAAGAATTTTATGGGTAGAGACCAAGGCAACAAAGGTAACCTTGTGG
>VZTV01110015.1:860-68876 GCA_013400875.1 Anhinga rufa
CTGAACCTTTCAACAGGGTAAATTACAGGAATATAGACTTACATGAGACCTCTGCAGGTCCTCTGATCCAACCTCCTGCTCAAAGCAGGGTCAACTTCCAAATGAGTGGAAGTGTTGTAATGATGGAGACAAACATAGTAACAAGTACTGTTACAAGAACATGGCAATGAGTGAGGATTGTATGTCTAAAATGCTTACCTTCCTTTTGGATGACAACACAGCCAGACTTGGTAAATAAACCACTTCTGTATATTTTTGGAGGTTTTACAAAAGCTGTTCCAAGTAGTTGATTGTTAAGCCGTGTAAATAACGTGATGGTGAGAGACTTGCAGATCAGTGGGTGAAGTCTTCCTTGCTCCCAGCAGTGGTTTCAAACTCTGCATATGAAGTGACGTTTTATTCCCATTCCAGATAAAATCATCCCTGTGGACAAAGCATGCCAGTCAGAAGGAGGATGCAGCTACACGATTTTTAGTCATTAGGACTTTAAAAAAATCACTTCCATTCATTTGACCATGCTGAAAATACGCAAAACTCCTCTCCTCTTTCCTGAATTACAAACAAAAGATCTTTTATACATAGGAAGCAAGTGCGTCATTGCAATGTCTCAAGGATAGCGGTTGTGTCTCTGAGGTTGCCTCTTGGCTACAGGGAAGGTGAGAGAGGAAATGGGAATTATTTTACTTATGAGGAGAAACAGGGAGCCATGTCCTTGTCCTGATGTAATTTTCTCTAACTTCTGCTGGTTTTCAGACTCCTTTGAAGAGGAAAACCAAGCTGGTGGAATAGAGCTCATACAATTTAGTAAGTGAATAACCAGAAAAACAGAGTAGCTGAAATAAAAATAGTCGTTTCCTTTCTTCTTCTTCCCTCTCTAGCAGAACAATTTCTTATGTATTGTTATAAATTCAAGCAGTATTCAATGCCCGGAGAGATTGCATCTCTGGAACAGAATTTGTCTTAAAAATGAGGGAGGCTCTGCAGGAGCAGAGCTCTGCATACCAGTTGCGTATCCCAGCTTCAGGACCATAAACTGTTGTCTGCTGGGAACAAGAACCAAGTCACCTTTATGCCTGCAAAGCATCACACGTGCTGAGGATATTACAGCAGTAACACTGCAAATAATAATAACTGCTAGTCTACTGGAAGCAATACATTTTATTACCTAAAAACACATAACTGGCAATTTTAAAATTCCTGATGAATGGGTAAAATTAATAGCAAATGAGTTTACTTGATAAACACAACTTGCAAAGTCTCTTTACTTCTGTTCACATTGTTTCAAATAGAGTTGCTACTGAGACAACAAAGGTTAAAACAGACTGTAGCCTGCTTGTTTGCACTGAACGAGGCGCCCCTTCCTATGGCGGTTGCAGAAAGTAAGGGAAAGCTTCGTGTAATAATTTAGATTTAAAGGAGTGTTTGTGTGTGTGGGCAGAGGACGGGCTGTAAACCCATTGGTAGCTCATTTCAAGGTGTGACTAATAAATCATGTAAAACAACATATACTTTTAAATCATAACATCATGTTCTGTTGGTCATAACTTCTACTATGAAGCAGATGTGGATTGTACTAGCAAATAGTTCTTTTGACTAACCAGAATGCCAAGGGGGGGAGTGGGGAGGGGAAGAGGTACTTAATCAAAAGGTATATTTTTAGAATTTTTTTTCAAGAATTCTGTTATTTCAGTGTGTTTATATAAATATAGTAAAAAACTTATTGAATACCATGTTTGTCCAGGAGACTGAACTAAAAGGTGTTAATGGACTGTATCAAGAATTATCTTAGAGATTCATTTCTGGCTCTGCCCTGCTCTCATTAGCAAAGTGCTGTTTGTCTCACTCTTAAATCGTGTGGAAAAAACTTCACACGGAGTTGACCCAGCGTCTCTTCAGCTGTAACTCATAGGCACAGGAGCTTGCGTACTCCTACCCCAGGAGGTAAATCCACTTTGAAGAAATTGTCCAAAGCTTGAAAAAACTAATCTGGGCATTTAGAAGAGGATTCAGAAAATCACTTGTAGCCCAGAGCTTGGGAAGTCAGGCATCTAAAAAATGCTCCAGCTGGGGAGCTGGGGAACCCCTAGACCTTGGTTAATGTAAAAGAAAGGAGCTAGTCACTACCCACAACGTGTTTCTACAGGCTGAAACCCAGCTCTCAGGTTCTAGTCCATGATGGGTATTTGCAGTAAATAGCAAACTTAGAACGGGTCATTTCAATGATCAAAACTATTTCAATAATAGTAGTTTAGATAAGACTGTTTTTTAAATGGTCATTTTATAAACAAACCCAATGTATTTAAATTTTTTTTAAAAAAATAATGTGTTGAACTGGTATGCAAATGCTAAATACTTAATTTTTTTCCTATACTATTTCCCTTTAGGAAATAAATACAACTGAATTATGATCTCTTTATGGAAAATAGGCTACTTTATTTGATATTTGCATTAGAAAGCAAAACAAAGGTCTAACAACAGAGCCACTTCAGTAAAAAAAAAAGAAAAACTACAATGCTGATACAGTTAAAAAGCAAGGGCTTGGTTCTTCAGTAAATTTCTGGCATCTAGGTAGAGTCAAAAGTAAAGATTCAGAAAGTATCTCCATATGCGGAAAGCAGCAATTTCATGAGCAACATTGTGCACAATGGGCTTCCACAGATACATTCACTAATCGTTTGGATGGAGTTTCGGGAAGTGAAATCGTAGGGACACATTTTAACGCTATTACTGGAATCACAGCAACAGTTACTTTCATTATTGTTTCAGAAAGGTAGTCGTAGGAAGTGCCTTGGAGTAAAATGTTGTTTTTCCATCTCTAGTGCGATCTTGGTCACAGCTGTTTCTGATTAAAGGGGAATGGGTTCTCGGTACTTAAGGGATTAATAAGAGAAGACAAACTATCTTAATTAATTAGCCCTGACATTTCAACTTCCTGAGAGCATGATGATGATAATATGAGAGTCATTAGAGAGTGCAGAGAGGCAATACGAAAGCAGAAGTTGCAGGATCGCTCAGTATTGATTGCAATACAGCCCCTATACTTTTTTCAAAAAGTAGAGCACTGCGGAGTGGCTCGACAATGTGGCAAAAGTTGATGGGCTCTTGTTGGGCCATTTAACAGAACAAATTGCTTTTCAGTTGATAAAGTTATTATGACTCCAGGTAGAATAAAGCGTTTTCATTGAGCTTAAATATCGGCTGAATTCTAGTTCACAAGAACATTTACCTAGCACTTAATGAATGCAAAATAAGGTACAAATCTAAGTATACAGCCATGCCATGCCATGCCATGCCTGTGTGTTTGCTAAATACCTGAGAGCATCTGCTTTCTTTGCTAGAAACCTCTTTAAGACCCATAAGTCAGAGCTCAAGTAGAAATCAGGGCTTTGCACAGGGATGGACCTAAGTAGTGTTAAAATCTCCAGACACCTCCTGTAGCTATCAGATGCCTCAAATACTGTCCAGCCACTGCAATTTGCTGTACCTGAATTCCTCCTTAACTTTCTTCTGGGGAATTAATATCTGTTACGGCTACATCCTGATTTCCTGTGCAAAGTGCCTTTGGGAGGACAATTCCCCATCATCCTTTGTAGCAAAGAGCGGATAAAAGCCATACCTCTTGACATGCATCCACTTGTATGCTACTGCATCAGTGCTGTTGTGTTCACTGCTACTCAGTGCTCTATTCTGTTCCAGAAAACTAAGGAGTGTGATAATAGTACAGGCATTGTCTGCCAAAATACTGTGAAAAATATGAATCTTCTAAGCTTTTAAATGCTGAAGACAGCGTGCTCTCCTTCAATTTTTTAAAAATAATTTCCCTGATCACACCACCCTCTTAAGTTTTACATTGGGCTTTTTTATTTTTCAGTGTACCTGGGCTTCTCTCCAAATGATGTAAAACACACAAGCAGCAGGCAAAATGGCTTATGATGAAGGGATGAAGAAAAACTGCTAGTATATAAAATGCTCTAACAATATGAAAACACATTTCTGTTCTTATGCTGTTCCTGTGGAGGTGCCTTAAGATGACAGGTTTGTCTAGATAAAAATAAATGAAAGCCTCGGCAGCTATCTGATTGCAGTTGCTCAGACTGGGAAGGTTCATATACTGCAGAGGTTCGTGTAAACGGGAAGAAAGTGAGAATTGGCTCTAATGTAGGTGTTGCTAAACACAAACCAACCCTCCTTTTTTTTTTTCACCTTACTAACTTGTGCTTGCTACACAAACAAGTTACTATAGCTTAAGAACATGGGTTTCTGTTTTTAGTAGACCCCCAGCTGCCATCCTGACCTGCTTGCTGGGAGCTCAGATCTAGGACACTGTGGAGAGTCTGCTAAGGCGGACAGGTCCCTCTCTTGTACAGAGGAGCCCAGAATTGGGCATAGTACTCCAGCTGTAGCCTCACCAGTGCTGAATGGAGGGGAAGGATCATGCCCCTCGACCTGCTGGCAACAAGTTCCTGAGGACTGGAAGAAATGTCCTAGCTGCAAGAAGGGCAAGAAGGATGACCTGGGGAACTCCAGGCTCATCAGCCTTATCTCTGTTCCTGGGAAGGGGATGGCGTGGATAATCCTGGAAACAGTTTCCAAACATTAAGGTCAAAAATGTGATTGGAAGTGGCCAATATGGGTTTAGGAAAATTAAATCCTTCTTAACCTTCTTAACGGCCTATAGTGAACTGACTGTCTTGGTGGATGAGAGGAGAGCAGTGGATGCTGTTTACCTTGACTTTAGCAAGACTGTCAACCCTGTCTACAATAACATCATCACAAACAAATTCATGAAATATGGGCTACATAAGCAGACAGTGAGGAGGACTGAAAACCATCTGAACTGAAGGAAGATCAGAAGGATTGTGATGGTGGCCAGGAATTGACCTGTAGAGTCAACGGCAGAGTCAATATTCTTTAATATCTTCATTAATGATCTGGATGATGGGGCAGCATGCACCCTCAACAAGCCTTCAGACAATACCAAACTGTGAGGTGGAGCTGATAGACCAGGTGGTTGTGCTGCTGTTCAGAAACCTGCACAGGCCAGAGAAATGGGCCAATAGGGATCTCTAAGTTTCACAGAGAGAAATGTGGAGTCCTGCACTTGGGGAGGAGCAGCCCCATGCGCCAGCACATGCTGGGAGCCAGCCAGCTGGACAACACCTTTGCAGAAAAGGACCTGGGGGTCCTGGCGGACACCAGGTTGAACATGAGCCAGCAATAGGCCCTTGCAGCAAAGAGGGGCAACAGCATCCTGGGCTGCTTTAGGAAGAGCATTGCCAGCAGGTCAAGTTGGGGCTGATCCTTCCCCTCTACTCAGCACTGGTGAGACACATCTGGCGTGCTGGGTCCAGTTCTGGGCTCCCTCGTACAACAGAGGCAGGGACATATTGGACTAAGTCCAGCAAAGGGCCGCAAACATGATTAAGAGATTAGAGCATCTCTCATACAAGGAGAGGCTGAGAGAGCTGGGACTGTTTAACCTGGAGAAGAGGAGGCTCACAGGGGAATCTTATCAATGTATATAAATACCTGATGGGAGGGAATAATGAAGATGGAGCCAGGCTCTTTTCAGTGCTGTCCAGTGACAGTACAAGAGGCAATGGCACAAACTGAAATATGGGAAATTTTATTTGAGCATAAGAAAAAATATTGCTGTGAGGGTGGTAAAACCCTAGAACAGGTTGCCTGGTGAGGTGGTGGGGTCTCTGTCCTTGCAGGTATTCAAAACACAGCTGGCCACAGCCCTGAGCACCTTACTGTAGCTGACCCTGCTTTGAGCCGTGGGGCTGGACTCCAGAGGTGCCTTCCAGCTTCAGCCATTCTCTGAGTCTGTGGCAGCCCACTCACTAGCTATCCCATTGCTACCGCTACTGAGCTGCCTTAGTCCTAAAACTTTTTTCATTGTTTTTCCTGTAATCTCATTCCTTTCAGCTGTTTTCACCATTTACCCAGACCTTTTCTGTAATGCCTTTCCATCTTGGTTTCATAAGTTATGTTTTTATTAAAAGTTCTTACAGAAAAATCTTTATGAAAAGCTTTTTCTGTAAAAACTTTTCTTGGCTAAAAAAATCTCAGGTTTGGTCACGTCTGAAAATACTTTGGCTTCCAGCAGGAACAATTTCTAAGGACCACTGCTTACTGAAAGCTGACTTAGAAAACCAAACAGCAATCTGTGTTTATCTCTCTACCTTTTCCTCCTTGTATAATTTTTCAAAAGCTGTCATAGGACTATGAAGAGGGGATAAGGGAGGAGGGAATATTTTTCAAAAGGCCACAGATTTCATTTTCTAGTCAAGTCCATAACCCGGTCCCTTGGGCTACTTCTCCATGCAGGGGTACACCGGAGAGCTGGCAGGTGTCACTGCTCTTCATCTGGGTGGCTGGCTTAGACTTAAAAAGGACACGTAGCACACCTGCTCCTGGATAAATGGGATACGAAAATGGGGTTGTCCTGATTTCTAAAGGCTTTGGGATGAGTGTGGAGGTGTGGTGCATGCAGTCACTTCCAGGGGAGCAAGACAGAAACCCTTTGTACTGCTCAGAGGCAGGACTTTAAAGAGAACTTTTTAAACATTATTTAAATATTTTAAAATCATAGCATTGTTGCTGACAGTTTCCCATCAGACCTCCACCACCATTTCCCTTTCCTGGAGCACCCAACCATTGGCCTGTGCCAAAGCACAGCTGGAAGCAAGCTGTGAGCTAAGCTGGAGGAACAAGGTTTTTTCCTCAACAAGGGGATTGCACCAGCAGCAATGGGCAAGCCCAGGTGGAGATGGCTTATTAATCTGTCAGGGTGTGATAAGAGAGGATCGAGCCAAGAGAGCAGGAGCAGATCAACACATGGGTGTAGTAGAGGTGTCTCTGTCTTGGAGTTGAGCTAGCTCATCCTCTGTGCTTGGGAAAATTCACTGAAGGTGTGTTTGTGGGGTGTGCTTAAAATGCTGCTGCTGCTGCTGTTGTGTGTGTCTGTGGTGGTCTCACCTGCGGGCTGGGGGGAGGTAAGTGATCCTGAGCACAGGGCAAATGTCTGTGTAGTCCCTGTGGCTTATACATCTACAGGGGTTTGTCCTTCTTAGAAATAAGGCCAGATTTAGTCCTCTGTTCCAGCTGTTATTTCATCTTTGTGAGTGTAAGGAGGAATTGCAATGATACAATTTTGTCTAAAATCAAAAGATGCTTGGTGGTGAGGAGGGGAAATTTGAGTTGCTCCTCTGGAAACCCTAGAGAGAAATGAAGTTCACGCAAGCATCGTGAGGCTGCCTGTCTCTTTTCTGCTGCCTTCCCTCTTTCCTTCTTTGAACCAAATCTAGTAGTAGGGACAGTTATCCAAAGAAACTATTATGCTTATTTGTAGATTTTTATATATTCTCCACTAAGCTCTATAGTTAGCAAGAGCAACTCTGAAAAACTCTCTGACCTCATCTAGCATTATATTTGGAAGAATAACTAAAAATTACTGCTTCTTTTGGCTTAGAATATATTGAACAGAAAATGTTTGGCTTTTTTTTTTTTTTCCAATGCACAGAGGGTGTTTTACAACACCCTACAGAATATGGAAGTTTAAATACATATCCTTACTTAAGTGTCAAGGGGAAAAATCATATTACTCAAAGTGACTTGTTAAAATGTTGGGGTTTTCCCCTCCAAAGAATGCCTTAGTGTGTGTCAGACTTCCTTTAATTACAATAAACCTACTAATGTGAGCTGCTCTTGAGGAGAGCAGGAGAAGTAAAAGACCAGGAAAATGTATTGTTAGTGTGTGATTCCTGGAGAGCTTGAGTTCTTCTCAATACTCTGCAGCAAATGTGTCTTGGATGGAGGGGAGCTGAGCCTTTGCAGGTAAAAAGCCAACAGACAAATAAAGACCCCTAAATAACCTTTTAAAACAAATTTTGTTACAAGGTGAATGGGATTTATGTCTATGTTTTGTTTCAGCAGGCTGAGAATCCTGGTTTTCTTCACAGAACAGACAGTATGTGTCCTAAATGGCCCATGAATACATAGGCAGTATGTGTCCGTGGGATATTACCATGGAATTTTTCTTTTATATTCATTTAAATTAGTCAGTTGGAGCTAATTACAGTTTATCTACAAGTTGCTTACATTGCATTCAGCTCAAACCAGTTTATTTTTTACATTGACTGTCTTAATGGATGGAGACTCTGCTAAATTTTAAATCTTATCTCCACTCATCATAAGCATTTCAGAAGACTGATTGCTTTCTGACTGTTACCTTAAAAGTGGAAGCAGCAAAGAGAGCTGAATCAATAACTCTTCGTTGCTGCAGGTACCTTGTCAGGGTCAGGGGAGATGGAGCTGGGAGGCAGCGTTATGGCCAAGCCTGTCCCTAAACTGCTTCTAGATTGCACTCAGCCAACACAAGTGTTTCTTCCAGCGCAGCCTAATGACCTCACCCAGCTGAGCTCTGATTAACTGTCAGATGCTGTAGCAGAAATGAGTTATGTATGAGAGCACCCTGGAATTTGTGCTGTTTTGCTCAACAGAGGAGAAATATAAAAATTGTTCATGTTGGAAAACAAGAATGCAGACAAACAGCAGCCTCTGCTGGGGAGAAACCTCCCATGCTTTGTGCAAATGCTGTCGGTATCAGTGGGGAAGCCAAAAAAATTCAATGAATTGGAAAGACATTGATTTGGCAAAGACTGTGGAAGCTCATACAAGCTTCAGGTTTGGTGATGAGCCAGATGAGCTTAGAGTACCTCTCATAGTGCCCAGAATAAGTGATGGAGGTAACATTTCTCTAGGCTGGGCTGATAAGTATAGTTATGATCATAAACTTTTGGGGGAAACTACTAAAATGAATAAAATTGTTTTGATAACTGGTAGATCTGTAAGCTTCCCCTGCAACCGCTTCACCAGATAGCGATTCCCATCAAAGCAGCACATAGCTACAACAGTGTAGCTGTGGTACCTACAGTACCAGAGGTGACAGTGCAATTTAAACATCGCATCTATCTTCCTGATTCCTGTCTTCCTCTTAGAGATGCTTTCTCCACCTCTCTGAGTCGGAGGCAATAGAGCCTACTGAAGAAAGACAAGGGGAAAATCAATTGTGCAGTGAGTAACTTAATCATGTCATGGAAAGAATGATCACTAAGCTATTTGTGTCTTGAAGCAGTTGATCTGAGTTCTGGTCTTGTCCAGCATCATATTTATCATGCTATACAGTGCATTTAGAAGTACTAAAAAGTGCTGACTGATGAAAGTAATGGAAATCCCCAATAGAGTCAAGCTGAAAAAGGAGATGCTCTATGTAAACAGTATGGGAAATATTTTAATGGCTTCCAAAGTGAGGGAAAAAATTAATTTTCTTTTCCAAAGGGGAAAAGGCTTCTGAAGAATTTCCACTGTCATCTGGCACTTTCCAGTTCTAAATTAACCACCAGTTTTGGAAATCAAACCCTTTTACATACTTTCTTACACTCTTTATTTTCCTTACCAGCTTATGTATACTAACCTTAATGTGCTAATATCCAAGCCCAGCTCTGGCTTGTACTAAGAAGAGAAAAAGATAATGCCTACTGAGCTGTTATCAAAGGAATTTTTGGCATGTGCTGTATGGCTCTTGCAGAGTGAGTGTTGCCCTCATGGCCAGGTAAATGGGATATTTCTTGTCAAAGCCTGCCTCGTCATGATTTTTGTACACTGTGCAGCACAGCAGGGAAGCAGCAGATTAATTTTGGCAGCTAATGATGTGGCAGTCCGAAGGCATTCAAGATCCTAGCTAGCTACTCTCCCTCTTCCCCGATGGCCATTCCCCTTCAGAACAGGGAAGGGGGAGGAAGGATGAACCTGCTTCTCCTGGGCTTGTCTGGCCCGACCTGGGAATCCCTGCCTCCTAAGGTCAGGTAGGTGGGTGTTCAGCGCTTGCCTGCTGCTGACCTGTTTAAAACTGCTGCAAAAGGAAACTGGGTTTAGTGTGGGTTTTTTTCCCCCTCTCCTTTGGACTTGGAGAACAACTGTTAGTCCCTTTGAGGGACTGTAAAAGGAGGCTGCCAAAAGGGAGACAACAACATCTGCTTCTTTCAGCCTGCATTTTTTTTGCATTTATTGCTTGTGCCAGAAGCTGTCGTCTCATGGTGTGGTACCTTCAACTAGAAAAGCTGCTCCAGCTGGGTCCTCAGCACTGATGCCAGAACAGAGCGAACTCCCTCAGATGTTTGCTTATATGATGTTTCAATGTGTATCTTCTCAAACAAACTTCTTTCAGCAACAATTACATGCTGCTGATAGACGTTTGGTAACTGGCCCATCACAGTTTTCCTATTTTTTTTCCTTCTAATGCTGCCAAATAATCTGCAGATATACTGTGTCCTCTGGAGAGGTACTGTACCCTGCTTGACACTATTGAAATCTACCCTGCCAGTTGTGTATGTTCTTCCTCCAACCCTATCCTCTAAAGTGCCTGTAATCATCCCTTTTAGCTTCATGCCATCTGAGGGCACCTTCCATCCCCCTTCCCCCTCAGAGGTGCTGAAAGCACCAAACAGGGCTGGACCTGTGACCAGGACTTTAGATTCCCTTTCAGGGGAGGAAGGTCACTGGTGTAACTACTGCAGGTGAAATTCAGCCCCATTAGGGCATTTTCACTGCTGAATGCAAACCCCACCCTGAACTTCAACTGAAGTGGAGAAGATCTATCTGGACATGGTTAAAGAAAGGAGCTGTCTGGAAGAGTAATACAAAAATATATGGGTCTTGTATTCTTAGTAATTACATGGAAACATGAGGGAAAGCACCAATTTTCTTCTTTCATCTATTGCCAATTTCCAGCAGAGATAAGGCTGACAGCACTGTAGAAAGAAGCAAAAAATAACACAGTGCTTGTGTTGGCATGTAGGTAAACTGTGGGAGTGAAAAACAAGAGCTTATCCTACAGGGACATTAGCTGCAACTCTGTGGTGCCTCGGCAAGCACAGGGCTGAGAGCTGTGGCCGGGCACTTGCTCTGGCAATGTCAGCCACGGGTAGCTGGGAAAGTTGCTTGCACACCCCCCTCCCTGCCTGTTCCTAGAGCTGTGTGTCGTGGTTTTGGCCGGGATAGAGTTAATTTTCTTTCAGATGGTACTAAAGGGGATGAAGTGCCCCAGGAAAGCACCTAATGCACCACAGCTGCAAATGGGTGTTCAAACCTTAGGACCAGGCTACATCCAGTTTAAAGTAAACCTCTCCCAAACTGTGAATCTCTCTTGGCCCACTGGAGCTGATTGAGATTGACCAGAGGGATATTCCACATCATGCGATGTCATGCCCAATATATTAACTGGGGGTGGGGGGGTGGGGTTGGTGCAGGGATGGAAGGCACAGACTTCTTTAGCTGAGCTGATTTTGTAAGCCCACTCCAAAAGCAAGTCAGGCTAGCCACACCCCCAGTCTCAGGGGTAGGCAATGATCACCCCCAGTCTCCTCCCTGCTGAGCTGCCTTGAGTTGCAGACCATCCTTCTGGCACAGAGGGACAGGACCCTGCAAGCTCACCTCTGCTGAGTTCACTCCCAACAGGGGGGTTGACCGGGGTGGGCAGCAATCGCAGCTCAGATCCGACATCATCGGTCGGTGGGTGGTGAGATGTTGCACCACTTGTGATTTTTCTGGGTTTTGTTCCTCTCCCTTGTTCTTTACTCTTCTGATTCTCTCCCCCATCCCACAGGGGTGTGGGGAGTGAGCGAGTGGCTGCGTGGTGCTTGGTTGCTGACCAGGGCTAAACCATGATACTCTGCCTTGAGGCAGCTGGGCTTTTCTGTTCTCAGCTGGCAATGAGAATAACGGCAGAGGTTTCAGGGTGTCAGCTGCAGCTCCTTCTGTCTGGCAGGAGTGAGCTGAGCGTGTGAAGGAGGAGAATAATCCTGCCGGCACTAGCAGTCAAAAATTGATTTGAGCCCCTGGGAATTGTAAGATTGGCTCACAGACTGGGGAGAGATTGTTCAAAATTATATATGGGATGTTATTTTGCGGTGTATAACCTCTATGGTCCCACTTCTACTTGAACTAAAAGTTAGGAGTCTTTATACTTTCCCAGGAATGTCCATTGGATACAGGGGGTTATGCTTCTTTCTGGGGACAATTCCTCATGTAAGCAACTTGTACGAGCTGCTGATCTGCATTAATAAGGGTTGTAACAGCGACCTCCAGTTGTGTGTCCTCATGACTTCAGTCATGTATAGTTCAAAAATTATGCTTTTCTTATACAGCCTTATCCCTGCTGTCCAGTAACACTGCCGGGAGCTTTCTTTGCTTCTGTGAATTCTGGCTCAAGCCTTACAGCTGAAGGGTAATATGTTATACTCAGAAACCCACGCTGCTGTTTTTCTTTTGGTTAGCTGATATAGCCCCATACTTTTTGATGTATGCAAGGCAGCTTTTCTGATGATATGTATTATCAAGAAGTCATGTATCATTGAGATAGAAGAAAATGTAGACATGTACAGATGAGATACCAGAAAAATGTATCATTCAAGTGGGACCTTCTAACTCCATTACCTGTAAACGTCTGTGAATGTGGCAAAGTTGCATGGTGCCCATCCCGTGAGTGACGGTCTTGGGGATGCCTGGCAGATCTGCAGACCAGGTCCTGGGTTTCCAGAATTAAGTCGGCATGTGTGAAAGCTGATGCTTGGCAATAGTGAGGGTGGTGGCAGCAGAGGTGAGGACACCAAGGGAAAAGTTAGCTGCTACCGGTGGTTGGACCAGCTCCGTGAGTCTTAGGTTTACAGCTGCCACTTAAGTTGAGCGCCCTCGCTGCTGGCAGAGGGAAGGCAGAGTGTGTCCTGCCTGCACTGCTGTGCCTCAAGGTGGGCAGCTGTTGTATCAAGGAAAGGACAAGTTGGGTGTTTGAAGAGCAGACATGGCTGAACAGTTTGAGACATCTGTTCTGCTTTTGGTTTGCAGAAGTACTCACTGTGACGCTGGCCCACCACCCATGCAAGGGGAGGAGGCTCCTTACCTGGAGGTGGTGATGAGCAGCCGTGACATTGGCACCTCTATCCTCCAGAGCCCCCATCTCAGGCACGGGGATAACCTCGACTTTCCTGTAGTTTCTCGCATCCCAAGAACAGCTGGGTTAGTAACTCTCAGATGTTGATTCACGTGCTACCTCTGTTATTTGTGGACCACCTGGTAGCCTGATTTTGATGTGTCCAAACTCACTGGCTACCAGCAAAAGTTTGTCACAAATACTTTCTGTGGACAGTCTGGTAATCCTGGTTCCCCATAGCAGGTATCCAAACCAGGAGGTGGTGACTCGGTGCAGGAATAATAAAACACGTTCCTGTTGGCTGTATGAGTGTAATCTGGGGATTTGGCTTCTAGTGCAGCTAATACTATATATGAATTTAAGATCAAGTATTTTTACAGTTGTTAAAGTTAATTGTTTCAGGAAAACTTTTCTGTGTAAAAGACTCTAAAATAGAAAAGCATACATTGTAAGAAGATAGAGAAGCTGTTAGACCTCTGTACATGTGTCCAGCACTAGCTCTAATATGAAATAAAGAGATAAAATCTTTTCCCAGGCCTTATACGAAAAGGGCAATTGCTTAGTGACCGTTAATAACAACAATGGCAAAATTATGCACTGAATTAAAAATAAAGATACAGAGAAGGCAGATGAGTAGATCTGAAAATTTGCAAGGCAAATACCTTGCCAGATAATCTGGAGGAATAAGGCTGTGTACAATAAAGAGATTTGGGGTACATTAACTCTCCTGAGGCTCTGAACAAACCAAGTGACATCCAGAGAATGAATCACAGGAGCGGTGATTTCCAGGCCCCAGGTTTCCTTGCTGTGTCACTGCTGGTGTGGTTCACCAGACCAGCTTTTTCAGAAGGGATGGGCACTTTCTGGAAGCTGCACTTAAGACATTTTAATCCTTTTCAGGGAAGCAGAGGCTTGTCCTCCACTCTGACCTGTGACCTGGCTGCTGGGGCCTTGCTGAGAGCCAGTGAATAGCAGACAGGGATGAAACAGAGTAATTACAGCGGCTGAATGGAGGAAATAAAGATGGACCTCTTTCTTCCTTTTATCTCAAATAGAGGAGCTAATTTAGGGACCTTTCTGACAAAAGCTCACAGTGACCCAAATCCTTCCCCCTTTGACTCAGCGGGGACAAAACCAGGCTCAGAAGCCCCTCTGGAATAGGTTAGATGGACACTTAAGAGGCACTGGGTGATGAGTGTGGGTTGATCCTGGCGGTGCTGGCCTGGGAAGCTCTGGTGTGGACTTTGGCTGCCCCCAGGAGCCCCATGGCCCTCAGGACCTGCTGGCATCTCTCTGCAGCAAGAAGAAACCCACTGAAATAGACTCTTCACCTTCTTTATTCTTCTGCCAGTCCTTTCTTCTTGTATCCTGTCACTTACTTATTGTCTTATGCTTTGTGGTGGTAGCGATCCAGGAATGGGTGATTTTGTTTTTATTTTCAGTGCATGTAACATGCCCCTCTGTGACTCACAGAAGGTTTTCTGGTAACTACTTGTGGCTGTTAGCTGCAAGCTAACAAATACCTTGTGTTACTTAGGGGCTCAGGATCCTTACTGATCAGTGTATTTTCTTCCATTACCTTCCCGGCACGTTACGTCTCCCTGTCTAGCTGTAGTTCCTCATTTCCATGTACCCATGTAAAAAGAGTCAGGTAGGATTTTTTTCCTCTGGAAAACTTCACCTGGAAATCAGTCCTAACCCCTGCTTTATGGAAAGCATTGACAGTGCTGCTGATTTGAGGAACTTCTTGTGCTTATAGAGAAAAATACCTGTTTAAGCCTCAAAGACAGATCAGCCTATTGCCATTCCCAGCCCCAAGAACTTACCAGTTGCTGTAATGATCAGAAAATGTTTATCTTATAGCCTTGCTGGGAAGAACCCTAGGCCCAGCTTTGCCACCTTGTCAAGCTGAACAGCAGGAGATTGTGAGTGGACAAAATACAGGAGGTTTTATGTCATTACCTGTAGATATGCTGCTGTCTGGTCTAGCAGCTGGAGATGGGAACTGGAATTTCAACCCCTCCCTTGTTGCCTTCTAGGATCTGTGGAACAGCAGAGGTTTCTAGGAATAGGTTTTTACCTTCCTCTTTGCGATGCACAGCCTTTATCCAGCTGGGATAGCGGTGAGCTCTGAGGTGGAGTGCAGCACCCAGAGAGGGCTATTCTGCAGAGGTGGCTGTCACTCAGTGGTACTAGCAAGGGCCTGAGGTGAAATATTCTTAGCCTCTTGTGATTTTTTGGGTAGGGATCAGTTATTGGTGCCAATGCATGTGGTACCAGCCAGCATGTGATGCTATGTTCACCCATTTGGAAGACACAAATACTGGGGAAACTTTTGAAACAAAACCAGATGGTGCACAGAACCCACCTGCTGCTTTGGTGCTAAAAGCTCATAGGTTTTACACTGCCCTTCAGCTGCCCCATCGCCCCAAACAGGAACCTGACACAGCTGCTCTTACCAAAGATGCTTCTTACAGATGCTCTTGTCTTAGATATTCTCACCAAAGCCTGAAGTCAGGAGGTGATGCTTGTGGCTCCACTGGGAAGGGGAGGAGACTTTCATGGGTTTGCTGGTCTCGTGACCATAGCAGAGCTTCACAGAGGAGATGATGGGGTCTGTTCTTTGTGCCAAGGTGTGTTAGCCTGGTCTGAGTTCAGCTATAGGCACCCTCCTGTCCTTGTACGTAGTAATTGCACAACATTGCAGGGGAAAGTCTGGGCAGCGATGTTCCCCGGGTTGGGGACTACTCTAGTTAATGGTCTGCAAATACAGTACAGAGGGGACACGTGCCCTTCACTGCAGCAGTGCGTGTCCTTGTGGTACGGGTCCAACACGTACATAGAATCAAAGGTGCAAAATAAAACCTAGCCACATGAAGTGCTCTAGGGAACAGCTACAGCGCATGCTCCAGGGCAGGCGGGATGTGAAAAGCATTCAAGCACCCAAGGAAACAGTTGAACAGAATATAGTGAAGTGGGGAAGGAAATTACAGGTGGGGGAATGCATGGTACTTAAATGTCCACTGAAGGGAGTGGTTGTCCTTGAGCTGAGCTATTGAGAGAAACAGCAGAACGTGCTCTGCTTCGTATGTACTGCTGCCTGGCATGGGGTTGGCTTGAATCCATAGGGCTGGCCCCAGCCAGGAAAAAAATTTTCGTGCAAGTGCCTATGTCCTGTCAGCACTCAGAACAGTGAGTTGATTTGCTCAATGATAACATGAGATTTGTCAGGTAACGATGTACCTGATGCTTCTAATGTAGTTTGTCACTTGCTTTAACATCTGTATGCAATTTACTTAATTGTGTGACAGATTCTTCATATTTGTTGCTTATTTCAGGGGTATTTTGCTCTTTCATCCAACAGTGCAATGTTGAGAAATGCTAGCAAAAATCCCCAAACCAAAACAAAAACCCCAAAGGGGTGCAGAGCCAAGCTGGTAGAAAGAATCTCAGCCTTCCCCCTCCCAAATGCATTAGTCAAAACATTTGTATCACTTGGGAAGCTGTACCTGCCCACAGCAGAGTTCCTGCAGTCTTAACTGTCCTGTCCAAGGGTTGCAGGAGACAAGGGTGAAATGCCTCAGGGAGATGGTCTAAAGGCTCCTCCTGACACATGGGCTCTCTTTAAGTGTGTATGTTAAATCACCTCCAGGTGGCTAGTGGCACTCTCTGGTGTTGGTTGAGAATGGCTAAGAGCTCGACTAAAATTACTTCAGGGGAACAAGGCTGTAGGTTTTAGTAGAGGGGCCAATTCAGGACCATCACTTCTTCATAAGTTCTTGGGAAAAGCAACCCCAACCCTTGGTCTGGAAATGGAGCTTTACCACAGCAGGTGGAAGGGGAGCTGAGCCTATTGCTGCTGCTTGAAACCCCCTCATAGGCTGGCCCTAAACTCCAGGAGCTGCCAGTAATCCCATTTTTCCAGATTCATTGCTCAGAAGGGCTAGAAAAGCTTACCCTCTTTTTTCTATTTTTTTTTTTAAATCACCTGATGCTGGAATGATATGCCTGTTCCTGCAGTTTTTTTGTTTTAATTCCCCTTGGCTTTTGCTAACACAGAAACAGAAGCTAGGGCTCAGGGAACGCTGGGGTGGCGCTTGCGCCTGCCCCCTTTGCCCTCCCATGCTGCGGCTGCCAAGCAGAGGGTCCCTGTGAGGGGAGCCTCTGCTCCTCTCCGTGCTGCTTTGTGCGAGACAACCGCTTTTCAGAAACTCTCAGCCTTGAAACTCCTCAGAAGTTACGGTTCAGCAGGCTTGACTGTGACTTTTTGTCACAGCTGTCAGTGTAGGTCAAGGAGAGATGAAAGAAACAGGGGCTGGATGGAAAGGAACTTGCTGTGCTTCCAGTCCCCATCCTTGCTGTGCTGCCCTGGGGGAGAAGGGGCATTTCTGCTTTCTTTCATAGGCAGCTTCCAAAACTCTTCCCAATTTAACTTATTTTAAGTTACTCCAGTAACTTTCAGCCAGTATTTCTCAAAACATCTAGTTAGTCTGATTGACTCAAATATTTTGGATGCTCCAACTAAAGGGCTTTTTAATTTTGTTTTGTTTGATTTTTTTAGCTAGTTGCTTTAGAGGACCTAGGGCATGATAATTTAGCACATTTCTGAAAGGGAACGAAGACAAAAGAACTAGTTTCCTAGAATACTGAAGACCAGGAGTGTGACAGTACAACCACCTGCCATATAAAGCTGTGTAGTAAGCCAGAATGACTGAAGAAACTGACTTTTGAGTAGTGCTGCCAGTAACAGATTTACTCAGCAATGGCCAAGATAAGTCCGCCAGTTCTTCTCCAGCTACAAACCATCTCTAGACGTTTAGTCCCGAAGACGTCAAAGGAAAGAAATAACAGTCCAACTCCATGCCTCGGTTGGGGGACTGTTCTGCTGGTTAATTATCCTCACTAATGGAAATGTCCATGTATTTCTGGCCCAGGCTTTTTCCCTTTTCTCCTGCAGGGAGGAAGGCAGCGTTCAGCTTCCAGCAGTGGCCCAGTAAATGCCGTATAGCCATGGCTAGTAGCGTTATGTTGTTTGGATAGTGTCCGTTTTGGGTAACGCAGCCTTTGAACCTCAAAATGTTGACAAAGGAGGAGGCAACTCCTCATAAATATATATATATATATATTGGGTCCTGTCTATCATTTTAAAAAAGAAAAAAAAAAGGGGGGGTTGCATTTTCTTACTGGTGCACAAAGGGGCTTTTTACTCTAGTGGACAATGACAAAGAGCTGGCAGTTGAGGCCAGAGGAACTGGAAATGAGGCAGTACTTGTTAGCAGCAGGTGATTAAAACAAGCTGTCACGGAGCAGAGCATCTCTTTTTTCTCAAGAGCATTCAGGCCTGATCTGAAGCCCAACTGGAAAATATGCTTAAAGCAGCCTAGCGAACAAGGCTCCAGTTAAAGCCGAGAGCTAAAATCCAATACTACAGTAACTGCCCTGAATTTAATAGCCTGTGTCATGCAGCATGTTAAGCTAGATAAACTACTGATACTTTCCGGTCTTGAATTTTGGAATATTTGGAAAAAAAAAAATTGGGTTGTAAGCATCTAAAGCTGGATGGATGTCTAAGCTCAGTACTCGTCACTCTTTCTGCCTAGTCTACCTTCTCCTGGCTGGTAAATGGGAGTAACGACACCAGTTCATCTGCACTGGCTTACGAACTGTTCAGCTGCTCCAGCCCTGAATATCCAGGCTAAGTGCTGCACAGCAAGTACACCCAGGGCCAAATATTGAATGGCCAGGGAACAAAAATCGACCAGCTGCATGTTAATTGAGCATCAGCAGCCTGAAATGTGCCCGGGGTTCAATGGCAACTACTCTGTGATCATGCAGTGGGCACCGCTTGCAAAAAAAATAATGGGTGCAGAGTAACCTGCTCTCCAGGGGACCAGTCGTCCTGGAGGTCAACAGCATTGCAGGCAGCAGATGCCACTGGGCACAGCAGAGCGCTCTGCTAAAAAGATCTTTAAATTAATTAATCAGAACATCACCTAAATGATACTAATAAACAGGAGTAGGACAGTGACAGAATGAACACCCTCCTGTCCATGACAGTGTCTTGCCGTGCAAAGTACAGGAGAGGAGAGTGTTAAGTAAGTACGTAAGCAACTTGAAAGTACATTTGTATCTGGGATATTTTTATTATCAGGGAAAAGATGACTGGGAGGGAAGGAGATAGGTATGGAGCCTTTCATGAATTAAAAGAAATGTTGAAATTACTTGTTTGCATAAACAGCTCTGCCCCAACAGATTGCAGGAAAAATTAAATTATTTTTTAAAAAGGCTAAATTTGTTTCAGCACTTAATTGTTAAGGAAAGGCTGGAAATAGCTTGGAAGCGTGGGTCCTAAGACCTACAGACCAGGGAAGCAAATGAACATGCTACTTTTATAATTATTTCAAAGGGCTGCTGTGGTTTTGCTGTTACTCTGTTGACTAATCTAGAAGTTTCAACCCAAGAATTTCTTCTCTAAGGCATGATTTGATGTTGTTAAAGTCTTGTGGCAGTTACCTCTTCCCTGCAAGGTTAGGAAGGGGGGGGCTTGGCCTGCAGCAGTGGGTTTAGGTACTCCTGATGTGCACTTTGCCTAGTGCACCAAACATGACTTCCTGCCTTTGATGTGAAAATAATAGTTCTTAACTGTTTAGGGGAGCTGCTGAAAGGATGAAGACCACTGACATCAAGATGCTCTGGGAGGAAGGCATGCGCATATTGGAGAGTAGATGGGAATGTAGATGGGATGGTGTTGCTGCTCTTGCAGGTGCTCTGGTTTCAGCCACTATTAGGCACTGCTGGAGGGGAGGTTTCTCCATTTCACTTGTTCCAAGGGCTGCTTACATCTGTGCATGTCCAGAGATGCTCACAGCTCCCCAGGGTGGCTTGCTCCTGCCTCTGTCATCTTGCGGGGTGGTACATAAGCTGGCTGGTGGCATGCCCAAGGTGTCCCCTCCCATTCTCCAAACAGCAGGGCCTGGCAGGCCAGGAGCATGCATAATAACCTGGTGTGAACTGGGCCCTTTAAGGAACACTCATAAGACTTTTTTTTAAAGAAAGCCTTATGACTGACCTAGGAACTAGGACATGTGGGAGATCTTAGCCAAGGGGATTCAGAGTTGCCTTTTCCTCTTTCCAGTAAAGTGATGAAATCATTTGGCTACAGGTTAGGGGTGGGGTGGGGACAGGACTGGATGTGATGGGACACGTGTTCAGGGGACATGTTCACAGCTCACTTGTTTTTGAGGCCATGGATTGGGGGGGAAATGGGGAGGTGTAAATGAAGTTTTTCTTCTCCCAAGTTACTAGCGATAGAACGAGAGGAAATGGCCTCAAGCTGCGTGATGGGAGGTTTAGATTGGATATTAGGAAAAATTTCTTTACTGAAAGAGTGGTCAGGCACTGGAAGGGGCTGCCCAGAGAGGTGGTGGAGTCACCATCCCTGGAGGTGTTTAAAAGATGTGCAGATGTGGCACTTCAGGGCATGATTTAGGAAGCATGGTGGTGTTGGGTTGATGATTGGACTTGAGGTCTTTTCCAGCCTTAATGATTCTATGATTATGACCAGAAGAGTAGATGGTAACCCTTCATGCAGATGTTTGTACAAATAGAAAAAACCCCACCCTTTTCCTGCCTTGTATTTAGTAGAAATTGTTTCATTTTGCTATTAATCACCTATATGTAGGGCTCTGTATTGAAACAGAGGCACTGGAGGTAGCATATACAAGCCCTCAAATATTTTAATACAGAACGATGAGCTAACGCTATCCAATTCACTAATACACTTTATGTAATTTAGAGATAGAATTTCCAGGTAATGGTAGATGACAGCACTTTTCATTTCTAAAAAAGAAACAACTCTTCAAATAATTTAAAATTAGCATGTAATAGATATGTACAGGCTTGCATATTATGGAAGAAGTAATAAAGATGGGATGAGACTTAAATACCAAAAGCTTTTCATCCCAGAGAATAACCCACATGTCTGATAGCTTTAACGACCAGTGTATTCTCACAGGGAGCAAGTACCAAAAGCTATAATCTTGCAGTTTAATTTTGATAGCTGAATAGGGTTCGGGGTGGAACTTCTGCAGCATTGCTAGTATTGTAGATACTAGCAAGGAAATGTCTCATAATAGTACTTTATCTCAACATACGTATTAATCATTTATTTCTCCCTCCCTGCAACAACAGCTTATATGAATAAAATTATCTTATCTAGAGGTAATATCCTAAAACTAAGCGAACACAGGTGCATACGAAACGTCTGCCCAGTGACTGTACGGTGCTTTTTTTATCACGCAAATTAAGAAAATCTCAGAGGCTTGCTGTAAATGCCAACGTTATATGTTTTATTTTTAATCAAGTAATTCTTTTAAACCTCACAATATCCATGACTGACAGGAAAAAAAAAGACATTAGGCATGAAATGAGAATATAAAATACATGATATGTAGAAAGGCAATCAGTGCTTTAGTCCCTCAAGACAGTAAGCAGGTGAAATGACCTTCAAAACTTCAACTCACTGTCTTTTTCTTGAAACATAAAATTCAAGTGATTTTTCTTTTTTTCACCTTGTAAACAACATACAAGTCAAAATGGACAATGAGGTAATCTATACTACAGAAGATAATTTAAAAACACTAGATAAGACACAGTATTAAAGACATACAGAAATCAGTGTTCACTTTGGTCTCTAGTATGGTTATTGTTATTATTACCACAAGCAACACATACTAGTTTAAGCCAGTCTGGTGATGTTTGTCAGCCAGTTGTTGCTTAACTTAGTTATCCAAGAGGTAGTCAAAACCATTATCCTTTGTAAAGATGGTTGCTCTTACGCGTGGTTCAATGACAATGGTAGCAAATACCTTGGTACTTTTCAACATTCTCATAAAAACCCTGCCGAAGCTGCTAATATACAGCTCCGGTTTAGTATAGAAAAAGAAGCGTGTGTTCATAGATCAACCTCTTGTTATCAGTCAACAGTTGTAACAGGGGTAACACAACCAACGGATCTTAAAGAAGAGGCTGTTGATATACTAAGCAAAATAAGATCGATGTATTTAACAAGGCTCTGCTTGTTTCTAAAACAATACTCAAATCTCATTAAGACTTCTAGAAAATTAAAATCAGTGCATCTGCACATGTACATATCTTCCCAATTACTTTTATATCTAGCGCAGGGGAATACATATATATTTTTTATGATAAACATTTCTTACAGATAAATTAATTAAATTAAATTTAAGACTCGATGAGATTTCCCATGTTCTTTTATAATTCTTCTTACAAAGAATGTTACAAGATCTATAAACACTTTTTATGGGGCTCTATTCACAAAACTAAGTATAACTAAGCAGGAACTCCAGGATAACACTGGTGCCGAGTAAAACTGGGCCGAAAAAGGTGGCCTGCAAAGGGAAGAGGTAGGATCCAAATATGGTGTTTGGCACTCCCTAAAAGCTGGCTAAAAGCAAAATAGTGCCATGGTGTTGCAATGCCAGATTTACCATCAACTGCAGCAAAAAGTTATTTGGCTCTTCCTCCAAACA
Source organism: Anhinga rufa (assembly GCA_013400875.1). NCBI lineage: Eukaryota > Metazoa > Chordata > Aves > Suliformes > Anhingidae > Anhinga > Anhinga rufa. The sequence goes on from VZTV01110015.1 coordinate 23,406, forward strand.
CAAGTCTTCCTCATGGCCTAACTTTTGCAGCACGTAAATAAATACCAGGACCTCTCCTTGGGGGAGAGTAAAAAATACCTCACAATGTCATTTATGATTAAATGAAATTGAGTATTTTGGGGTGGGGGAATGGGAGGGAGAGATAGTCTTGTTCCAGGTTTAACATCATCTCCACTATTGTTAGGAGAAAAATACGTCTCTCCGAGCAGATACTTGAACTATTTCTACTCAAATGAGTTTTATTGTAGAGCATTCTGGCAAGGACAGGCTGGTGAATAGGGGAAATCTAGGCTGAGCCAATGCTGCAGAATATTAATTTTGTCCTTAGACATGAAGGAAGAATCCCAAACTCCATCTGTGCCTCCTCCTTTAAAGGGCTCTTTGCTTATTTGGAGCAGCCTATTGAAGGAGTATAGCTAATTTTTTTTCTACTGCGGCCCAGCGCTAAGCAGTTACCTGCCACAGCTTGCGCTGCTATATGTTTAACTTAGGCATGTACATTTTGTTTCTTCTGGAGATGAATTTATTTTCATGAACAGTGCCCATAATCCTTTAGACAGAAAAATAAAAACTTTCAAAGAAATGTTTGGAAATGTCTCATAATTTAAAATGGATGCTTCATCTTAAACAAGTATTTGCCATAATGTATGCAGTGGTGAACTATCAGTTACATATTTAGTACAGATAAAAAGTATGTACCATAGATCAACAGCCACCTTTAAGGCTAGAGCAGCACAAAGGTGTGTTTATGCAGTAAATATGAGGTAGCCTTTTGCTGTAAACAGAATAATAATTTTATTGTCACCTATGTAAACAAAGTGGGCTTGATGCTTTTGTGTTTTTATTCTTCCCCCTCCACCCCCCGTCCCCCACCCCTCCCCTCCTAGAAAAGCTAAGCACCAGTAACTCCGACTGGAAGTCAGTGGGAGTGGTGGTTGCCCAGCATCTCTGAAAACTCGGACCCTGTGAATGTAAAGACACACATGCTCACATAAGCAACCAGTACGGAATACCACTTTATCATTTCACAGGAACTTATAATACAAAATGCTGAGATCTGATTATCAGAAATGTAGGTCTATGTCAACTCAGAGGTAGTTACTAATATCAGTACATAATACTTATATAGAGATAAAAAGGTCTAAGACTATTTGGTTTGTTCTGAGTAAGCAGGTCTGTAGACTATTCTGTAAAGAAAAAACATTACATGGTATATTCCCTGAGCAAAGTTCTTTGTCCTGAGTATGTTATGTAATAGTGATAACATTCTAATATATAAAAATAAAACCTTAAGCTTTCAACAATAAGATAGGGTTTGGTATGTGCTCTTAGCAGTTCAGTCTGACTTCGGTGCGCACAGTGATTTCAAACAGCACCAATAAAAATCTGCGTGTTGAAAATATTTCCTTATCTCAGCTCTGAACTTCTTACATATAAACAGGGAATGACCAGTTTGCAAATCCACAATTGCCTATTTCTATAAGGAACTTTGGTTTAAATTTTCAAAGTGACCTAAGTTTTGCATCTTTGCTGTTTAACCTGGTTTTTACACCGGCTAGAAGGTTAAGCAATGCCACTTTGATTTGTCTACATAATTTAAATAAGTTTACTACCCTTACGTAAGGCAAGGAAGTTCTTCTCTATAGATATATCACATTCAATATCGTCAAAGGTAAGCTTTGCATTAGCATACTGAGAACTTCAGTATAAGCCATCGAGATTCTCGCAAACACTGGCAAGGAATTCACACAAAATAATTTTCTTGAAACTGTGCCCTTCACTGAGGTGTTTGATTACTACCTGTTTACTGAAGCAGCAGCAGCAGCAACAGTAAAAGTCTCATCTGGCAGGATAAGTGGGAAGGGGAAGGCCACGTCATGAGCCAGCTGCATACCTGTTGTAACTATCAGCTGCAAAAGAGTGACCATGGGTAGGACTTTGGCTCGCTGTAGCCTTTCATGGAGGCTGTTTCTTTAGTTTGATTATCAGAGCTTAAACCTACCTGACTCTTTCAAGCTTTAACAGCCTGTGTTTATTGCCAATGTTAAGGATTATACAGGTTTCTCTAATTAACTTACATCCGCAATGGGATTTGTCAAAGTACGTTATCTTACGTATGACTTGGTAATTCAGAAGTTACAAATGGAAAGCGACTTCAAGTTTTGATAGGCTCCAACTCTATTAACCCCGAGCAAGGGCTGCAGCCCAGGGAGTCTCACTCTGAGGCCACCAATCTTTCTCCTCTTTAATGCAGAAGTGTGTGGTCCCAGCGCACTCTGGACCAAGGCTAGCCAGCAACAGTCGCCACAAGAAGCAGATGAGGCCCAGGGATTCTGGCAAATTTACAGGCCCCTTCACTCAGGCTTCTCTGCAGCAGACACCTGTCCTTCTTGACTACACAAGTGCTGTGTTATCAGCAAGGGAGGCTGGCTGAGCAACCACAAGTACCCATCTACCTCTATTCTCAAGAAACTATTCATCCCAGGATCTCATTAGCTTTGCATTTCGTTTTCTTTGAAATCAAAACAAACAACAACAACAAAAATCCCTAGGGAGTTCTCTCCATGGCATTTCAACAGAAAACAAGTCCCTTCAAATTGAGGGGCACTATTCGGGACCAAGAGAGGTTGCTGCTGCTGCTGCTGCTACTACCACCAAGGTCCCCTAAACGTTCACAGAATACAAAGGGTTAAACAGGATGGTATCCTGATACCACTCAAAAGGGTCTGTTTGGTAACAACTTACACATTCTCCCCTACACAACAGTCATCTAAATTACAGTTACAACCATATTAATTTAACAAAACATTTTGAGAAACCAGCACAGAAACTACACATTCATTGTCTTTTCTGGAGCTTTAAACTCCTCACCAACAAAGGATGGTGGCAATGAGAGCTGTGTTGAGTCATGACACTGCCCTGCACGGGCACGGGGAGGGGAGGGGTTTTGATACTTTATGGAGATGAGAAAGAAAATAACTCAAATTGATGGCATGGGGGATGTCTTAGTATCTTTAGTACCATATGGCAGCTTTAAAATATGAAAAGTATCCTTTGGTTCTCAAGAGAAGTAACAGTCTTGATCTCAGTTCTGTGTGTGGTTTTTAGGTTTGGTTTGGTTTTGAGTGAGATTTCTTGGGTTTTCTTGCTTGTTTTTTTGAACACGTTTGGAAATAGGTTCTAGGAATGCATTCAGGAACATTTGTGGAGACTGTGCCTATTGCTTCACAGTAATGTCTTGTGGGAGCTGGAAAGTGGTTTGATGGAAAAAATATATATTTGTAGGTATGTACACATACACACACGCACGTGCACACTCATACACACACATACAGAAGGTAAAATGCAATGCACCCTGCTCAAATGTATTTTGCTTGGAGTGATTTGTCTATTAAAGGAAAAAAAAATTCACAGTTCCTCAACAGTAGTTAAAATTCCAGGTCAGCTACTGATAATGAAATTATTTCCCCTGTACTTGCATGAGGTAGACATCCCAAGAGGATAAAGAAAACGGAAGGTTATGACAAACGCTTTAAGTTTTTTTCCTTTTCTGAACAGAAGGCCCCTTTCTGCTCGGTTCTTCGGGCGACGCAGACAACTTACTCGATGAAGCCTCCTGTGGTGACCTGCCTGAGCGCTCCGAGATCTCCAACCTGCCCTCCTGAGAGTACGATGGAGACGAGTAGCCGTGCGTTCCTCCCCCTTCTCTTGGGCAAGCAGAAGTGGAAGGCTGCGGTTCAGCTTCATGTCTTCCCTGAGAACTAGCGGGCTGCTGTGAGACAGTTTTATGGGGGCAGTTAGCCACCATGTGCATGATGCTCTGACAGTAATGGCACTTCTTTGGCTGCGGAGGTAGACTACATTCTTTAGCGTGGTGGTCAAGGCCACCACAGTTGTAGCATCTAAAACCAAAGAGAGACAGGTAGTTATAAAACGCAGTGTCAAACAGTAAGATTTTCTACGTCAGGTAAGCTTGGCGTGACTCGCACAAGGTCTCCCAGTGAAACAGCGGGGGCTTCTCCACCCCCACCCCACCACCGCAGGCTGAGGGGCATTTGAGTTTTGCTTTTTAAGTCACTTGGAAGGTGCCCCTTTGTCGCACCGGTGGCAAAAAGCGCCGTGTGCTGGGGAGCGGGACCTTTGCCGGGGGATCCCAGCCCGCCGGCTCCGCTCTCCCCACAGGGCCGCGGCCGCCGCCGCCCGGGCAGGGCCCGGCGCTCGGCCCCACTAGAGGGCACCAGGCACCCACGCATGCCGCTGCCGGCGGCACCGGGCGCCTGCCGGGACTCGCGGTTCGGCGCCCGACAGGACGCGCGCCGCACAGCGGGGCGAGGGGAGGCCGTGAGGCAGTCACCGTCACCGGCGCCGGCCGCCTCACCCCGCCCTCGCCCGTCGCCGGGTCGGGCCATAAAGAAACGTGCAGAGAGGAGATGCCCGGCCTCGGACATAACCGCGCCCTAACGGACATGCTGCTTTCAGCCAGGGACACCCGAACGTGGAGGAGGGAGGCCCTGCCACTAGCCCGGCCCTCACCCAGGGCCCAGCACCTTGCCTCCTCCGGCTCAGCGAGCAGGGGTGGGAGCCAAACTTCTACAATGCTTATGCTTCAGAGGGTTTGTAACAGCATTTACGGTTTCGATTTGAAAGAAAATAAAGACTGATTCGGCAAGAGTCATAAAACGGGGTTTGTTCCTTTCTCTCGAAATCCCCCAGCCGCGCTTAAGTGGTGGCAACCCGGGGTGCCATCTTCACCCGGACGCGGCTGCCCAGCGGCACCTCCTCCACGCCGCCCGGGCAAGGCCTCCTCCCCAGGTCTCAAAAATGGCTAAAACCCACTAAACACTCTTCTATTGACCTTGTTAGGCAGGGGAGTCCTGAAGAAATCTCCAGCAATTCCTTACTGAATCCTCTCGCTTTGTAACACACACCAGGAACGCCAGTCCTTGGATTACATTGTTCTAACACAGGATACGAAGAAATAATTACATGCCTTTGGCATGGTGACCCTATGCCGGTCATGTTCGCCACTGAGCTTTCTATTTTGGCTATTTTTCTATGGTTTCTGTTTCTTTGTTTCATAAAACTTGCACTGAATGCACAGAAACGTAATTTATTATAATTAACACGCTACTGGACAGAACTAAACTAATAATGACAATTTTTTTTTCTTTCCCTTAACCATCAAGTAATTTAAAAAAGAATTGCACAAATATTTAGGCCTGGTGAAGTCAACTAAAGGATGAAAAAAGACTGTAACTATAACTAACTATATGTACAATATATATACACATATAGTATATATATGTACAATATATATACAACATGTATATATGCGATATATATATGTACAATATATAACTATATGTACAAAATAGTGCAACATGTTCTGGCTCGAGCCCATGTAAAAATATTTTAAATTTTCAGGTTCCTGGAAAGTAGCAAGGCACTGTTTCAGCTAGCGTTTAGTGGTCGCTATTAGTCTATACAAAACCAAATAGTTTAGTGCATGCCAAGCTGTATGTCCAGCTGGAGCCTCACCTACAGAATATACTTTACCTTCCAAGAAAATGCTATTGATAAAGCCTGAGTAATTTTTAAAAATATTGCAAAATGGCTGTTAACATTTGCAAATCCATTCCAAGAAACAATCCCTACTCAGCACATCCTTCTTCATCTCTCTTCTTCACTATTAGCAAGATGCTAACCATATCTTTATTTTAACAGACAAATGAAAAATAGCATAAGTTGCCCATGGCATGCTGTCATGTCCTACAAGACTGACCTATAATTTAGAGAAGTTAAATGATGAACAGAACTTCATTATCCTTTCAGAAAACATTGTAATTAAATTGTCTTATCTTCCCTAAAAATTAATAAGAAACAAGAAACCAAACCCATTATACTGAACTCTGCACTTCTATGACAACTGCAATAACATATTTTAGGTGAACTGTTCCAATTTTTCTGTCACCACTGCACAGAAGTTTTATGTGATTTTTTCCAGTGGAATTTGAAGACTATCCTTACGCTAGTCTGTCTGCATATACTACAAAATAGGCCATGAAGAGACACAGAATATAAACCTTCCCTTGAATCAAGCAGAAAATAACAGGTACAAGCTCCATTGTCATTTAGTATTGATTTCCGTAGCAAGAACACACTGAATATGTTTAAAATACAAACATCCTGATCTAAGACCAAAACATGAAGCCTTTTCCCCCCTATAATCTTAAAAAAAAGTTTTAAGTTATTAAACAATATCCATCTGACTACTTTTCCCAAATCACTGCATACAATTTCAAATTAGTGACCGCCACTTAACAGTAGCATTCAGTCTTCTTAACTGGCATTCAGCTGTGTTTCCCAGACAAGCTTTCTAAACACCTCCTGGATAAAATAATATGGAAATAAAACTTGCAATTAGAAAAACAAAAGAACAGCAACAAAACCCCCCCTTTTTTACTTGCCTTTTTTTAGTGTTTTACTTTCTCTCCCTCCAATAAATACATCTAAGAATTCACAAACATGGTATTTGTTACAATTGAGGTTATATTAAAGAAAAATGTTTACTGTTATCTTCTTCATCAGCTTCTAGCGGTGTACTTGTTTCTGGGCTAAGTATAGTGTAATACAGGATAACATGGGAGTGTGCAGACATTCTGGAAATCGTGCATTTTATCTTAATTCAGAATACAGAATTTTATAGCTGCGAATGCATTTGTATTTGCTTCCTTCCCTTAATATCACATGTATTTAAAGTGGTTTAAAGAAGAAAAGAAGTTTGAAAATAGGTTAAAGGGCCTCAGTAGCAGGGTAGGCGGTAGTCATGGACAAATCAATTTAATCAGTCACTATGGTATGCACTGTGTTATCCAATTCAGTGAACCATTTCACCTCACCAATTGACCAAGAACCTGCTGTCAGGGCCCCTGCTTCCACTCAAGAGGCCTCTGTCACCTTTTGCATATATATTTATCAATACATCCTACTTGCAATATATTGTAATCCCCTGCATTTATTCAAATTGCTGCTAAAATGTCACCATAAAAGAAAGCCCTAGCAGAAGCAGTTGTAATTAAACTATGATTTGGCTTTTCAGGAATGTTTTTTGCTACCAACCAACTCAAGCATCTGGCTAAAGTATTGTATTAGAATATATATGTGCCAGCCTCTGTGTGCTGGTTTTGACTGGGATAGGGTTAATTTTCTCCATAGTAGCTAGTATGGGGGCTATGTTTTGGATTTGTGCTGAAAACGGTGTTGATAATACAGGGATGTTTTAGTTATTGCTCAGCAGTGCTTCCACACAGTCAAGGCCTTTTCTGCCTCTCACCCCACCCCACCAGCGAGCAGGCTGGGGGTGCACAAGGAGTTGGGAGGGGACACAGCCGGGACAGCTGACCCCACCTGACCAAAGGGATATCCCACACCATGCGATGTCATGCTCAGTATATAAAGCTGGGGGGAGAAGAAGGAAGCGGGAGACATTGGGAGCGATGGCGTTTGTCTTCCCAAGTAACCGTTATGCGTGATGGAGCCCTGCTTTCCTGGAGACGGCTGAACACCTGCCTGCCCATGGGAAGGAGTGAATAAACTCCTTGTTTTGCTTTGCTTACATGTTTGGATTCTGCTTTACCTATTAATCTGTCTTTATCTCAACCCACAAGTTTTCTCACTTTTACCCTTCTGATTCTCTCCCCCATCCCACCACGCAGGGGGGATGGGGGAGTGAACGAGCAGCTGTGTGGTGCTTAGTTGCTGGCTGGGGTTAAACCACCACACCGGGGTGTGCCTGGACTTAAACAGGAGGGTAGTATTTATTCAGTTCTTTTAACTATTTATTCATTCCTTGTCAATCACTCTTACCAGGAGAACAGATCACACCCCACTCTGAAATGCCTTCCCCGCTCAAGGGATTTACACCAAAATGGAAATGGTCAGCCACCTCAGAGCTCACAAACCATACCACATGGCATCATCCACATGCATTACGGTATGGTATTAATCCTTTTGTCCAAAATGCTTCAACTCTGCTCCTCTCTGCTGTATATACTTATGTTACAACATAATGAAACCTGATAGCATATATATGCACATAAGCTTACAACATCCACATCTCTATATAAATAAATATATAGAACAATATACAAGCTGGCTCCTGCTAAGGAAATGAGCAAATTCTCATTTGAGTATGTTCTCAGAAACTCTAGATTAGTACAACTGTAACAAGTATTTCTTCACTTCAGAAGCACCATGGAAATAATATATGTTAGCTTAAACACAACATAAAAGTTTATATGTAAATTACATCATGAGATGAATAAACCACAAAAAGCCCTTAAAACTGCAATTATAGTAAAGTAACCCTTACAAGAAATCAACAGCAAATAGGATTTGTGAAAATAGGACTGTCTTTCTCACAGTAGGCTCCCATGATTTACTAGGTAGCTTCAGGCTCAAAAAATAATGCAACAGAGTAAATAAAGAGGTGGCAATTATTGTTAATGGGGAATCCTTTCTTCACTACAGCACTGACAGGAAGGTGAATCGGGGTGATTTTTTGATATAAAAAAGGTGAACATTTTAATAAAGGAACACCGTGAGGAACTTGTCTAGCGTTGTATTTCAATATTTTCAAGAAAACAGTAACATTAATACCTACTAATGAAGAAATAGTGCATATGGCAAGGCTAAAAACACTTTAAATTCTCCTTCACTATGGATTTGTGATTGCACAGAACTATATATAGTAAAGAAAACACAAACAAGCAAAACCCATACGGATTCTAACATAAATGATGTTGTATTAACTGCAATAAACTGATGACTGAAACTCATTAGCAGTACTCAATTTCACAACCAAAATCAAACACAAACTAAAATCCTCTCTAGCCTTCAGCAATTTTCCTTGTCCCAGCAGTCAGCTCCTACTGAGGAAGCACACCCTAGTCCTATCTCTTTTAAAATGACAATACCCCTGCCTTGCAAATACCTTCCCCACAATAATAGCTCAGCTGAGCGAAGCAGTAAGGAGGGCAAGCACAACTGCTTGCTTCTTCATGCTGCTTTATAATATGATTTAGATGATAATCCAATATATATGACAAGTAGAGAATCATTTGTGTGGCTCCACACCATTATCTGTTGAGAGAAAAAGCTTTAAAATTGCCCTGATGACTGACTTTTTCTTGGGGGGGAAGGGGAGGGGTTAACATCTAACAAGGATAGCAAAGGGAAGACAGGGGGAACAGTCAGAGGAAGACTAAATTAATTCACCAGGATATTCCCTACACCAACTCTTTTGTTTTTCCTTTTCAAATGCTATCAGACAACAAAATACTGCATCTTGGCTAACAATGCTCCATCTAGCAAGGTTAAGGCTTTGAAAAATGGCATGGTATTCTAACCACATGTGCAAGTGAGATGTTTTTACAATACACTGAATGCCAACTAAGTAGCTAAAGCACAGAAAAGGAAATGTTTAGAATTGTAACTAAATATGCTGTCTTTTTTCACAGCATACCTTAAAGGCCAGTTCTTGTAGAGAGAACACGCAGATCTCTTGAACTACCCTATTTTGCTGTAAAGGGAGGTTAAACTAGCCACGATCTAACAGAAATATGGATCTTAGACAAAACTAAGACGTTTTACTCTCCAAGGGTTTCAGTGACTTGTCTTGAAAATCAGGCTATGGGGCAGTGCAAGGGGACACTTCTTACTGGAGGATGTTAACGCTTAGAAAAGCTTGGGGAGGTGTGTGCTTGCTCAGGCACCAGCTGGGATGAGTGAGAAACACCTCCAACACCTCCACAGAACTGAAAGTCTCTTCTGGACTGTCAAGGATCTGCTAATTTCAAATTGCCTTTGAGATAAATACAAGTATATTTTAATGATTCCTTAAATATTCCAGTAACCAAAACCTCTCATATGTTACTGTATTATAAAAAGACTAATCACTTTTACTTAATACAGGTATAATACAAAAGTCCTTCTTGCTGAGAAGCCTACACTTAAAAGTGAAAAAACAGTTTCAGTGTTTTTTGAAACTGGACATTACCCTTATACCTTAAAACAGATAGCACGTGCAGACCTCATCCTTTTACGGCAAGAAATGCGGAAACCAAGTAAGAGGCTGCAGTAGCTGCCACTTAAAAACAGGCGGCAACTGTCCCTGGAAAGTAAAAAAAGGTTTGGTCAGCTGCCAGGGCAAGAAGCTGCAGGAGCAGCGGCAGCCTGTGGCAGGGGAGGAGCGGGAGGCAGTGGGGACCCCCACGCACCCCGAGCAGCGGCCAGCGCCTGCTGGCAGCCCCACACTGAGCACCAGCTCCTCTGGCATTTCACCCCTTCCTCCTCCACTTTTACCATGGGATTCCCTTGCAGGCGCCGTTTTGGGAGATCTCCCCCCCCGCCCCCTCCCTGAACCTTTTCAGCAGCATTAAATCCCAGGAGAAATAAAGGCAGCCTGTGTTTTTTAAAAATCACGGGGTGCAGGAGGGAGCCTCGCCACGGTGCATGGCTGCGCTCCCTTGCTGCCGACCCTGCGCTCCCCTCACCCCGCCGGGAATTAACCCACAGAAACGTGGCCCAGCTTTTTGGTTTTAAAGGATGAAAACCCACCGGTGAGTCAACGAGACGTGCACTGAACATACATGTTCTGCCCACTCCCTCTGAGGGGGAAATTGCAGGAATGTTTCTGCTGACATGCACATTGCTGGGTTTTATGCCATTTTGCCTATCAACCTTTAATTCTTAAGCTGTAGCTGAATGCAGGAGAGAATCCAGGTAACTTTGGAAACACTCTTAATAAGGTACTAGTATTCAAAATACTGAAGTAATACTGAAAAAATAATTTAAGGTCAAGTGAAATTATCTTGTTAAATAAACTAGAGAATGAAGCATTTAGCATCTTCATCAGAGCATTTATGGTGTGTTCAGCAAGTAAGGTCACACTACGGCAAAAAACTTCACTAGCACCCTCATTTATCAATCCATTAAAAAAAAAATCAGTCTAATTTTAAACCTGCAATTATTTTTAGCCAAGTATGTTGGAAAATGGTGTATTATCAATTCAGAAAGCGGCACATTGAGGCACGTTTAGATTTGTGCTGATCCTGTGAGTATTTGCTTCTCTGAACCCCTCGTTCACGCAAAACACTGTGTAGAGGCGACATGCTGGGGAAGTTAATTACAGGCTGTTGTTCTTCAGTAAAATTCAGTTTGAAAATTTCCTGTGCTTTACTAGCTTTTTGACGGTAACAGAAATATAATTTTCTTTTAAAAAAAGATAACTTCCTAAAGAAATAAAGATTAAAAAAAAATGCTCGCTTATCTACTTCTCCTCCAAATGCTACAACACATGATAATGCATCTGAGATTGGAGAATTCCAATTTGGTGAGAAAAACAAGGTCCCTCCATTTTTTTAAGCTCGCCTTCTTTCATCTTACAGATAGCCCCAGCACGCTGACACAAACCCACTGTCTGCAAGGCTTCCAGTAACACAGGGTCGAATATTGATGATGTTTACTCTTGTTAGAAATAAATAAATAAAAATGCTCCGTTGTAAACTCATCAGATTGACTAGTTTTCTGTGGTTAGTACTAAATCAATCTATTTTCCCCGGTGTATCGCAGAAGTAGTATCAATAGGTTACGGTCTTTTGTTGCTTGGGTTTCCCCTCCCCCTCCCCCCCCAACAAAGAAGCTGACAAACAACGTGGGGCATTTGCCTGATAAATCAGGCCTGTCGGGATACAATTTAGCTTAAGTTCATGAGGAAATGAATTTGTTTAAAATCTGCTAATACGATTTTGCTGGAAGGCGGATTTTTTTCCTTTTTAAGAACCAAGAGCAACAACGAAACAGAAAGGTGGTTCAAAATGCACAAAATGCAGTCTTTTTCTCCACAAAAATGGAAAGGACTACACAGACAACAGCTCTGAAAAAATAACCTCAGCAACGTCGTTTCCATTCTTTCTTCCTTTCCATGAAACCTTATCTCTGCTATCCACTCAGCCCTCTTTACAGGCATGGAGGAAAATTATTTTTCACATAATCACATAAAACCCCTTATGAAATGCATCTTCACAGAGGAATGCTTTGGATGTACTTTCATTTGTTACAACCAAAGAGTTTTCTTTATATCGAGAGTTAAGAACTCCTGAAATAACAATTTACAAAGTGAGGTCTTTTTTCTAAATAACATGAAAGATGGTTTTGCTACAATAGTATCAATAAAGCATGGAAAGAATGTGTATATTTTAACCCATCTAGATAAAGCAGATACAAGATCAGTGACGGTTTAAGTAAGTTATGTTTTAAATAGTCGTATATCACGTGTAATCAAACATGAAATCTTATAGTGTGATTTCCAGTAAGTCTACTACTGTAATCTTTCTGCATTATGAAAACACACATACAGATATTCTCAACCACAAATTTCCTTTGTAAACCTTAATTTATGTGGGAATAAGAAAAAGGGATTTTAAATTAAAACAGTCTGTATGCAGTACCTTTAAAAACAGTAAGTATTTTCCATAGTTCATGTTGTTGGAAAGGCTGCCATACAGGTTTGTTCGGGGTATCGCTGCAGTGTGTACCCACATTTGCAGCCTATTGCCAAATCTAGCTGGGGTGCAGGCGTGGGGGTGGCCAGAACTAGGTGGACCTTGGCTGGCTGTGTGTGAAACCACTTCCACCACAGGGTGCGCCTGTTTACAGAAGCATAGTTCAGTAACACCAGAAGTCTTCACAGAGGTGGCTTGAGCCTCCTGGCCATGTGGATAAGGATGCACGCTGTTCATCAGCTAAGAGGCATGCCTGACCTTATCTGCCTCTCAGCAGAGCCGGTTCCAGGGTTTCTACATCCATTGATCAGCTAATCCACAGATGAGATAAAAGGGTAGTACATAACTGGGAATTAGTTGTTAAAAATTGCCATTTCCCTTTTGTTCCTTATTTTGTTGCTAACGTTAGAAGCAAATACAAGTAACACCAACCCCTCACGACAACAGGAAACTGGCAAATAGCATCCTGGCAGTAGGTTGGAGCACTAAAGCAAGTAGTGGTAGTAGTGGTAGAGGAAGAGGAGGAGGAGGCGGCAGGCTGCTCTGGAAGTTCATAACCTATTCTTCTTCCTCAAATACCAGTTTAGAGTCATGTGACTTTTGGTATCCCTTATAAATCAGTATCATGCACAAAGTTTCAGAAATATCTGGTGACAGGAGTATGGACTGACTTAGATCCCAGCCATCAAATGGATCCTCCTTTTACATTCACTGAATTTGATGACTTGCATGAATATGGGCTTCACTAGTGTTAAGGATTGCAGGATTTGACCAGCAACTCACATCTTCATTTCGTTCTTCAGAAACAAAGGGACTGTTACTGTCTGGCACACTCACTGAGAGGAGGCCATGCCAGCTATCTCTATAGGGGTTCCTTCCAGAGCTCATGGAATTAACAGAGTAAGTCGTGTCACATGAAATACACGCAGGGCTTTCTTTCCCAACTGTGTTACAAAGGAACCTCAAACATTGTGGTTGATTTTCCTTGAAATAGCACCTATAAGTTCACGTGTTCAATACCTGCAACAAGAATTAAGCCATTCAGATGCTCTATAGCCACATTTTACTGGTAGGGGAAATCTGTGTCACTCTGAAATACTGAATGAGAAAGAAAGCAGCCAGTTCCTAATTCATTTTTCCAAACTTGCATCTTAAGATGCCTAAAATGGGCTTGCTCCATATATTGACATTATTACTAAATGGTTGCATTCAGCATTTTCTATAACACATTTTTAAGAGGCTTTCAACATCTTAAAGAAAAAAGTTAATTCTGAAACTTTTCAAATCAAAATGCAGAAGCAACAGTAAAGCACGAAAAGAGGATTTCAGCTGCAACAGGATTAAGCCTCATATGTTAAAGCTTTTAATTCCCACCTGAGACAGGTATTTCTGTTGTCCCACACTGCCTGATTCCTGAGAATTAGAAGTGAAATAATGCCACTTTCTACTATTCCACCCTATCTCACCACCAGATTTATCTTCATTGTTAATTCTCTCTATAACTGTGTACATAAAAATAAAAACCACATTTGTGCACATAAAAACAACAGTGTTAATTCAAAATTTGGTGTTTCCTTTCTCTTAGTTTGGCCTCAGGATGGCAAATCTCACGCACAAGACTGAGTTTAACACTTCTTTCTCTGTATTCCATTAATTCTGTGTACAGTTAAAAATAATGAAACATAACTGAAAGCATTTCATTATATGTGGTAAACTAGACCACTTTATCCCTCTGGGTTGTGATTACATAGATTAATTGATATCACTCCAGTAAAATGATAACAATGAGGTTAATAAAACTTTTTAAAAAGATTGCATCTTCCCAGAAACAGAGCAACTTAATGATCTTAATTCTACTCTCAGTCACATGGGTGTAAATCCAGGGCAATTTTGATGACTTCACTGAGCTTATTTGCTGTTAACTTTAATAGTGTAACTGAGAAAAGAATTTCCCACTGTGTATGAATACTGAAAAGTCACACTGCAGTAGCCAAGGCTGGTTGCAGAGGTCAGGCTGATACAAGCTGCGAGGCAACACAGCAATGCAGGCTGAAGCCCCTCAGTTCCACCTGTATATCTGTGTTTGCTGGTTGATATAACACTTGAAAGCATAACCCAGCATAAATCACAAAGTTGAAAAAAGAAAACCAAAGAATTACAGCCAAGATAGAAGAGGGAGATGTTTGATTCTTCTCCCCATTTATGCTCAGCTTTCAGGTTAAGAAAGAACGAATGATTTCAAAAGTAAGGACTGTTTATAGGCCAAGGATCAGTGCTCCTGGCATGACTGATAAACTCTGCATCAGGAGATTTAGATAAAACAGGAACCCTAGACTTAAATAAAATGTTTGAAAGCAAAGAATAATTCAGTTAAGGGCACCTCAGTTGTGATGAATGCAAGGGCACAGCAGATTACAAGTCGGACACTGAGTGCACTGGCCAAAGAAAAACGCAATGGATATGCTCACGGAGCACTGCACAACCAGCTCTCTTGTTGTTTTCATCAGAAATTCATACCCAAGCTACAACTTCAATTATGGAAGCCATGAATTTACAATTTTGAAAGCAGTCACAAACCAGAAGAGTGATTAATGCAAGCATCATGTTTGTGCCTTAACAATTCATCCATACTCTAAACCAAACAACCTTCCAGTATTGGCCCTACTGCTACAAGGTTATGGAGACAACTCTTACTATTCACTGACCACTTACATTATTCCCATGATAGATCTTCCAGAGGAAAAATTGAGAATATCCTTCTCCAGCAAGACCTTAAAATACCGTAGCTGAACCAGCCGGGACAGTGGATTTGAACTCACAGCTAGACAGAGAACTGGATCTACTTTTTTTCCATTCTGGATAAATGCCCATTGCTTGGTAGAGGGAGCAGGACCCCTACCTCCCAGTCAGTGTCCTCCATTTGCATGAATGCTTCCTCCTCACAGCCACTTCTGAGGGGTGGCATACTGGTGCCACAACCCTCAATCTGTGCAATCACAAATTGCATTGGGTGTCAGCGTTAGGTATCTATATCACTGCACCCTTTGTAAAAACTGCGACACCAGTCACAGGAGCTGCTGCAGGCTTGGTAGCTGAACTCTTCCCCTGCACTGCCCCAAGCCTCCATCGCTGCCTGCCCTCTTCAGGCACAGTCTCCACCCATGCCTTGTGGTGCTTCTTCCACCACTGGGTATAATTCTCCTAGAAATGGGCAGTGACCTCTGTTCCCCAGAGAGTGAAGATGAGAAACCCCTGTCTCTTACTTACAATCTACTAATCCTTCTTCAAAAGGCTGAAAAATGACCATCTGGAGATCACAGCAACCTCCTGATGGAGGGAAGACTTGCATCCAGACATGTCTTTCACACTGAGCGAGGTATGTGGAGAGCCCTGGGGACCTTCTGTGTAAGGTTGAAGTGTGCTCACTGGATTGGGCCACACAGGTGAAGGGGAGGGCTCAGGAGCCAACTTGATAATTTGTTATTTTATCATTTATTATTGACATAAATATGTCAATATATATTGCCAAAATATGACATATAACAACATATATTACAGCTCAGCTGTAAGCTAGAGCACTGAGTTGCTGGCTGTCCAGTAGAAACCCCAACTGATATAAGACAGACAGCAAGTAAATTCCCATTTCGAGGCTCTTGGCAGTACCCAAACATTAAATCTAGGAACCCAACACCTTCTGTGTGATTGAAAATAGTAATACCTGAACAGTTTTAGCCATGGATGACAAGAGACCAGACCTTTGAAAGTCTGACACTTCCTACACTATTCCTGGATACTTCTAGGAACAAACCAATTGTTTATTAAACCAGCCTTACTCTTGAAAACCTGGAAGACCAGAAAGCCGTGCTCCTAAATCAAGATCCCTTGGCCCTCCTCCTTACAAACCTTCTCAATATCCAAAATACCTGGAAATACCTAATTCCAAATAACCACAGAGTGGAGAGAGACTGTATACCCCACCCAGGACTCTGGACCTCAAGCACAGCCCACAAATTTCCCTCATGAAAAGTCTCATCCTTCCCAGCCTCAGAGGCTGGTGAAGAAGAGTGTGGCATCCCCTCCTTTCTCGGTCACAGGCAGCTGTGTGACCCTGTCATGTATAATCAAACATTTACAGGTATTTAAATGCTTAAGTCCCACTAACTTCAGAGGCGAGCAAGATGCTCATAGCTCTGAGGATCTGAGTATGTGCCCCTCAGGATTATATGTGGTAAAGCAAGAAAAGAAAAATTATGGTACAACAGAGTACAACCATACAGTGATCAGGCCACAAATTAATTGGTATTCACTGAACTAGAGGAGGAATCAAGCGTATCCTGGACTATGCATAGAATACCTGATTTTGAAATTGTCGTCTTTGTTATGGCTATTTCACTATTGTCCAACTATTGGGATGAGAAGTCAGACAAGTTGTTGAAAGTCATTTCAATTAAGTCTACAACCCAAATATTACATGGAAAATGAGGGCTATATCAAGAGCGTAATTGGACTTTGCACAAATGCCAAAAACCTCTCCACATGTCTTTTTCATTCCCAGTTGGCAGGAAGCACAAAAATGAGAATCAGATGCAGAAAACACACCCTTTCTACACGGTGCAAAAGCCTGAACCAGAATGTCTTCAACAAACTACTGCGCTTAGCTTTCATCCCACTTTCCCGCAGTTTTGCGCAGCAAGTGCCACTGTTGCTTACTGTCTTGGCAGCACCGGCACGGCTCCTGGGATGCTCTTCTATTTTCACATTCCATACTGTGAAAGATGCCAGCAACACTATGCTGTGCCACGCAGGATGTAGAGAACTGCCAGGGACCCTGCTCGAGTGCTGCAACCCATCCAGAACAGTAAGCAGTGACCAGGACTCCAGCTCACCTACTTTGCACTTCACTCAGCTTTTCTTTGACAATATGAAAATAAATGGAAGAGAATCATGCAGTAAACAGCCCTCTTTTCAAGAAGAATGCTTTCAAAGACACATGATCTGCTTTCAAAACTCCTGAGGATGATCCGTGCAGTAACTAAAACTGCTAGCCAATTCTCAACAGCAAAACTTTTAATCTACTTTTTTCAGTTTGTAGTGTTTGTTTAGCTTGATTCACATCACACCTCCAGTTTTGAGGCAAAATCATAAACCATTGCATTGGCACAACTGTGGGTGTGATAAACACTGGCAGGAGGTAGGAGGGTGTAGGTTAAGCAGTGAGATTCCCATCATCTTCAAACACTCTTGCCAGAGGAACTGCAATGTGGAACTGCACCCTGTGTCTGGGACTTACCCTTGGTCACAGCACACACATGGCCTTTACACAAATCTATACTGGATTTCTACCTGGGTTCATGAGTATGTCAATCATAATATTTAATTTATCTAATATGCACCAGTAGGAGTGTGTACATGAAAGATGGATGAAAGAATCATGCACTGGAAGTCCAGGCACAAGATGCAGATGTTGAACTTCATTTTGTAAACAGGGTGGCTGTAGCTGAATTCCCTTTCAGTTAGGGACAACGACCTGGAAAAGAACTTAATTGACAAAAAAGTAGCCTAGTTGGCTACAAAGTGTGTTTTGAGTTAAATACACACTAAATACAGCACTTAGAGATGGATATTTTCCATCCTCTAAGTAAACGTGGTGTTACACCATTCTTTTACATATTGCCTATAAAATCATCCATCGCTATTTTGGGTTAACTAATCCTCACACCTAGCATAGCTTTGGCATTTCCCACCTTACGCACATGCAAGTGCTACTTGCAGCTGGATGATTTCCTTTCTACCTCATTCACACGTTCTGCCTTGCTGTGTTATTCTTTCTTCATTTCCCTTCCACTGCAATGCTTGCTGTGGAAGCACTGTACCTGTCAGGACGCAGCAAGAATAGCTCTCTGACTATTTTCTTTCCGATGCTATTGTGAAGATAGGGCTTGAGTCAGAAGCTGCTGCTCATGGACAGAGAGCAGTCTGGTAGCTAAAAACGGAGAAGAGAAGGGATTTGTCAATAGTTTGTGACCAAATAGTTGTGAGATGGCTTCTCAGCTCCATTTACTTTGCCTGTAGTTACCTCAAATGCAGTAGGCAGGAAGCCTTTGAAAGGAGCTTGGCAACTTTGACATGTCTGTCAAATGGCATCTTACAATAAACATGACTATGATTACAGGACTGCTGCATACAGTCAGAAACTAAAGTGTAATGTTTTATTACACTTTATACAAGATATTCCTGCCTTTGTAAGAGATACAGAAGGGCCACACAGAGGTACCATGAAGGTGCGTCAGAGAGTTGGACAACAGAGGGAGAGGGATAAACAAGCACAGGGCCATCCATACCAACCCCTCTATTACCTCTATTAATGGCAGGTAATGGAGGCCGTCATCAGTGACACCAGCTCACCTGCTGGCAAAGCCTGGAAGGCGCAAAGCAACTGCAGGGCTGTTCAGTGCTGGTGAGGCAGGGGCCGCCAACCTTTCGGCAGCACGCTGGAGAGGAAGCCTGCCCTGACACAGTGGTACTGCACAGCTCACCAAGGAGGAAATGCAGCGTAGCAGGCTGCTTGCTCCGGGCCTTCCTACGTGAGACTACTGACGTCACTAGGATAACTGTTATTCAACAACATCTGCTGGTTTTATGGTACACGAGTTTAATTGTTTATCTTCAGGAGGAGTATGAAGTTCTGCTTTGTTAATGAACTCATGATTTGGGGTCGAAGGCAGACAAGATGGCTAGGTTTCTTGTATTTGTTGTTCAGTGCAACACTCACCCTACTCTGTGGATTGTCTTGAGCACTGCTGCAGCAACAATAGATGTATTATCTGTCTCTCTGGAAATTACCTTAGCTCTTTACCACAGAGTTAACTGCTCCAGTGCTTGCCTTACAGATCATAAAACAGCTTCACAACTGAATTATCAACTTTGACATTCATTCAATAACAACAGAATTTTTATTCAAGAAAGGGACAGCCTATATGACAGTCAGGTTCCCTTGAAGCATCTCAAAGCCGAGATAAAGAGCATGACTTCTGCAAAAATCATTTATTACACTCAATGGCACAGAAATTAACAGGCCAACATACCTGTTGATGTACCGTTGGCTCTCTACAACTAAAAATTTTTAAAGGTCATTATTTGCCATGGTTAACTGTGCTATCAGCTAAGTATTTTGGTGGCTCTGAAAGCAGAATGCTTTACAACAGACTATATCAATATCCCTTTTAGCTTAAAAGTAGATTGGAGTTTTTAGGTTACCACACCAGAAATGCTGGTGGTAATGTTTCTCAGGCCTCCAATAAATTCTGCTGTTAGCTGAATCCAGCCACTTTAATGCCCTTATAATATTTTGAGTAAACAATATTTGACTGCAATTCTAATTTGTTGACAAGAAATTTTTTTTTGGTAAATGATTTAGCCAAAAATCTGTACTTTCCAAATAATACTTACAGATTATCTAAATGCTACTACTCTGTATCTTTCATAGACCATCAATACCAAATGTGTTTACCACACATGTTAGGAGACCCTTGCCACGTGTGTTTAAGAGCAGTGCTCCCTCCGGTCCAGCTCCAAAGTTAAAGCATCTGAAGTGTAAATTGTGTGTGACACAGCCAAGGAAACCCACTTTACTTTAACCTTGTTAATGGCGAGCCAGATGGAACCGCTGAGGCCACCCATTGTTCAGGTTTGCATTTTTGTGTAATACCATGGTGTAGGTCCATAGGGCCTCATGAATTCCCCTCCTCTGAATATATACTGTGCTGTTAAAGGCACTGAAAGGATAAAGCTCTGCTCTGAGAGCAGCTGGCTTTGTATTTTTTTAATGGTTGTTAGCAGCAGCAGCAGGTCCATTCTACTCCCCCATTCTCCCCCTGCCCTTCTTAAAATCCTGATCTGTCGGTTCTTGAGTGAAATCAAACCCTAACTCTGTCCTATGCAGCACATCATATATTACCTCAGGTTCATTCCCTTAAATATTAATAAAAAAGTCTCAGATTCTCCTTCCCTTGCAGCCTCAGACCCTGCCCCAGTGATTCTTAATCACAGAAATAATAATTACTGACTTAATCAACAGTCAGGTCATAACTTCCTTCATACCAAACCCAGGTAACCTGTGCCTGCATAAATTTTATTACTGATCATTGCCTTCTGAAAATTTGATCAAATTTCCGTCTTGACCTCTTTTGTGCCTTTAAGATGAAAACGGAAGCAAGAGCAGTTTTGAGTAAAGACAGCCCACAGCAGACTCCTCAGTCTGAGAAATAAGGGGAAGCGAAATGTTAGATGCCAAGACCCATCTGTACAGTGCTTGTGATGTAGAAGATAACATCTTGCAATGCCTGCACCACAACGCAGCAGTGTCAGATATTTGTTAATGAAAAGCTACAACACATGATTTAACAGAGGTAGTGAAAAAACCCACAAGACTATAGCTGCCTGCCTAGCAGGTTTCCAACTATGGTGCGAGATATCGTAAGGTTGGGAGAGGCCTGTGCTGTTCTCCCTGCTTACTCCAGCTGTGGTGCATGCTGTTCTGAACTGGATGAGAAAAGTGCAAAGCCATCCCCCCAGCCCTTTCTCCCCACTGGGCCTGCCATCAGGAAAGCAAACTGCACCTCATGAAAAGGAGCCTGCAACCAGAAAGGACTGAATTGTACCACCAAGAACCAAATAATGTGTCTGCCTCTTTGCAAGAGTATTTTGACATACTGGCTCCTGAAGACAATGCAGTTAGCATAACCTGCAAATGATATTAGAGGGATGCTGCAAACAATAATCTGTTGCTACAGAAACTACACAGAGGCTTTTGCAGCACTAGGGCTGATAGGGTTATTAAAAGGGCTAAGAAACAACAACCAATACTTTAGAGCAAATTCCCTGACCTGTTCAAAGTGACTTGCTTTTGCACTACACTGGCAGAGTAAGGAAGGAAATACCCCTAACCAGATCCTCAGGTCAGTGCATCAGCTGGTGTAGGAGACACACTACTTATTGAAATGTATTCCTGCTGTTCCCAGCTGGCCCACGTGCCTTTAGGAAGAAGAGCCAGGAGGCACCTGAAGCTCAGCAGCACCGAGCCTGCTGTAGCGTGAACCGGAGCAGGGAATCAAGGACCTGTTTGTTTCTCTTCTTTTCTTTCCCCAAGCCACTGTAGGCACCATCAGGAAAAGCAGCTTCCCCTTTCCTACATGCTCCCCCAAAGCAAAAAGCTGGCAGCCAAGCTCCTTCCTGGGGTTCCTATAACCTGACATAAAAGCTTTGGAGCAACCATGGCCAGCTGCCAAAGGGGAAGACCAATGAACTCAGGAACCACAGGAAAGACACACTGGCAGGAAAGGCACGACATGGTAACCTCTACTTTCTCCCCACAGCAAGAAGGCCAGTTTAAATCCTGTCCCTCACCCCTTTATTTTTTACATAAATAGCAGGGTGCAACTTAGGAAAGTTATTTTTAACTTGAATATTTCTTTAATATGTTTGTCCTTAAAGGCTGCCTAGATGCTGTGAGGTGGCTCAGTGGGATACACTGCACAGGGCACAGCAGTTTTATGCTATGTTGTTAAAATATTTCTAATTCCAAATCATAAATCACACGGGAGCACAGGAGATTCAAAAACAAGTGAAGCTCTTGGGCTCAGTAGACTATTTTTTACTCATCTCAGAGTTCATGTGGTAAACCTTATTTTAACTGATAATTTTCCCTTCCACACTGCAACAGATCCTTTTTGAATGCCAGATTACCTTCAATACACTTCCATTGTCTAAGAAAACAATCTAGTTAACAAAATATAAATGCTAGGCAAGGTACGATAATAAAGGCAAGGCACAATTTGCAACTGATAGAGTAACATTGCACTTCACTCACTTTTTCTAATTTTTCCAGGTCTTCTCTATTAGGAGGATGCAAGGCTGTCATACATTTTGAGATCAGACTGGCTTGATTGCTGTTACCTGGAGTTTTTATGTCTGTCTTTCATGAGCACACTTTAGCCCTAAGTCTATGTCCCAAAGCAAAAGCTGTGAATAACCCTAGACTGATGTGATGCTTGGTACTTTAGCACCCTAGGATGGAGATTATATGCCCCCCTTGATTTCAGCATGCAAAGCTTCCTCGAAGCTTTGTTTCTTTCAGAGGCAGCTGTCTGCGTTTCCATACCTTACCCTGCCTCTTGCCACCAGAGTTAAAATCAAATGTGTATCAGTTAGGAAAAACAGCTGCAAAATTATTTTTCCTATGAAGTCTTGTAGAATGAATTAGTTCAGCTGGTAACTTTCCTCTGATGATGATGACAAGAAAACCTTAAGGTGTCTTATAGGAAGGGGAGTCATCAATAAATCAGGACTTTAGTTGCCAATATCACACTCTTTGTACGAAAGGAACTCTGAATAACATTAATATCACTGTAGAGCTTTATCATAAATTATTTTTTTAAAATGAACTGGTTATATTTTATTTTTTTAAGGTACTTGTTTCACTTTCCTGGTAACTGAGGGTAATTGAAAGATTCACAATAAAACTAGTTTGCTAACTCAGCATAGCAAATTTTCATTTTATAACATACTTTTATACTTGATCAGTATTTATGAATGCTTTGAAAACCTCACTGATTCCTAGCAAAGACTAGGAAAATATGTGTATCTGGAAATATCAGGGAATATAGGCCTTCCTTTTTTGGAAGCCTGGAAAAAACATTGAATCGATTATATACTGAGTTTCAAAAGGTTTACTGACACTTCTGTGTACTTTTCAGCATTACAGTACCACTAGCTTTAAGTGCTGATTTTATATAATCCTTTCTTTCCATTCAGTGAGAAAACTTCCTTTGAAGAACTGTCATTAAGAAACCTGAAACATTAACTTCTTGACTATTACACACAAACACTCTATAATTGATGCATATAGTAAAATTAGACGGAAATGATATGGTTCCTGCTACTGTGCGTGAAATTTATGTTATTTTTTTCCTTGCCACAAAGGAGGCAGGTGATCATTTTAGTACATTTACGTTACAAAGTAAAACTCTGAAACTGTAACACACTTAATAAGATCGATGTGAAATAGCAGAACACTACACTAGGAAATACTAGTTTTCTCCAATTGCCTTCACATCATTCACAGCAGTTCAAACTAATGCAACAGAAGCAGAAAAAAAAATTAAACAGATTGCTTAGAGGAAGCTGGTGGGGAAGGAAGAGCTGTGATTACACCACACGCTGCACTCCTCCAAGCCTACCGCTCGCATTTCACAAGTTTTCATGGGCAGCTGCTGAAAGGCAGGAAAGGAACCGAGAAATGACCGCTGCATATGTGCTGCTCTGCCATACTTGAACACCAGACTAGAAGTTAACAGTGAGTTAGCCTGATCGCTGCAGCTTTTAAAGGTTGTTCTTCAGCCCACAGGGATGTTGGGCACAGAGCTGAGGAATGCTGCTCACCTTCCCAGTCAGTTGCTGACCTCCTGGTACAGTATAGTTTAATAGAAAAGTTAATGGTGTGATAGCACCAAAGCACCTAAAATAGGTAGGATTTTCTTTTCTCAACCTGTTTTCTTTCCCTGGCCATGAAAACCACAAGCTGCAGCCCTGCTAAAAGCACAGGCCATGGTTCTTGTGGGGAACTGGTGTGCTGTGGGATCTGGTACTTCAAATCTGCGTGGCAGTCCGACAGGGGAAGCTTGAATAGAAAAGGCCTTGACTGGGACGCTCCACAAACCCTCTGCAAGGTCTTGCCACTGCCTGTTTACACCTCTGGCCTTTTGGAGGCCAAACCAAACTCCCTTCTGCGTTTTGTGCTCCTGACTTTCCTCCAGTGAACCCTGCAGGCTCTTAAATCGCTTCTGCTACAGGAACCACAAAGCCACCACCACGTTGTGGGAACATCTCTGCCACGCCGAGCAGAGAGCACGTTTCATGCCGAGCTGCCTGTAGGGTTTTGTACTCCAGATAAACCCACCAAAAGCAGAGGTGTTAACCAAGAGGCATCCTCTGCTCTGCCACCACCCTATCTGTTTACTCCTCAATACCTTTTTTTTTTTTATTTTTTCAAGATTGGTTTCTCTCAGTTACGCTCCCTGAACTGGCCCTCTGCGGGATTAGATCAGCATCAGCGATGCTGTGGGAGAGGACCACAATGCTGGCTGGGGGTGCAGGAGGGCCACTATAGCCGGCTGGCCCCTGGTAATGTGAAACTGCACCCCGGCAGAGACCTGGCTTACAGAGCCAGGGGCAGCATCCATTTATTTTAAAGTTACAGTTCCCCTACAGGAAAAAAAAACAAAACGGGATTCAATCCATTAATGCTGTCCAGTGCCTGGGAGATTCCTGTTTCTTGAGCTTGTACAACACAGTGCAGAAAAATCAACAACTAAAAAACCTCATATGCTTTCTACTTAAAACTAGTGCAGTATATCTTTCTGAAATTTACAGTATTTTCAACTCAATGGTGCCTCTCTAACAAGGAAAAACACCCTGAAAGGCATTGTTTATCAGCCACAAAAAAAAATAATCAGTTGGACTGTGAAGAGTCTTCACTGAATCTTAAGATTCAGATGCTGTCTGAGTCTTTGGCTGAAGAGTTTTGGGGTGATTGCTGGGGAGAGTTTTGGCAAGCCTGGACCAGACATACTTGAACACTAGCTACGTGTCCCAGGGGATGCCAGCATGTGATGAGGAAGAGTCCCAAGACCTGGCTATGTATTAATGGACACAGGCATGAGATACAGAACCAGCCGCTGGAAGTTCATGCTCTTGATATTCAGCATATAGGATTTACAAGCATATACAAAGGAAAAAAAAATCTCAGGATGTTCAATGCCTACATCGATAATAACCTAAATATATACCTTTAATGCATGTTTAAGAACACCATTATTGATGCAAGAAATTTTAAGTTAACCCCCAAATATGAAGGAATCTGTCTTAAATCCCCCCTGAGAAAGGGTATGGCCTGGGGTTGGGCCAAGGCCATCTCTGTACCTTCCCCATCTTCATAGTTCTTCCAGAGAGGCTCTTTTCCTCTGTAGAAAGAGACTGCAGCATTTGCAGAATTAAGTTATTGGCACGCTCTGCTGAACAGGTCTCTAGGGCTGCATCTATTACAGCATCCTCAGGAGAACTCTCCTGGCCACTTTGCTTGACTGTTTCAGCAGTCTCAGCCCATGAGTGCTTTTGGCAGTGTCACGAGTGCTGCCTGTCTGAAATACAGCAACTGCCATGCAACCCATCCTCTCTCAGGAGGGACCACCCCGGGACACCTGAGACTGCTCATCCACATCACACACAGCAGCAGCAGAACCTCTACCTTCAGGCCACACACTTGGTCTCCTTCCTCAAATAGTCTGTGCACAGCCAGGAAAACCAGCCCTCCAGCTCACCAGGGCTACACACCAGCCACAGCACACATACAGGGAGCCTGGCACTTTATGCCAAGCCATTCCCCCATCAGACTTCAGTGCAACGGCAGCTGTGGCACACACCTTCATTTGCGCTGGCTTTCACAGATAATGCACACCACACACACGCACACAGAGTGCCTGGGGCTCCTGGGCAGCTACAATGGAGTGAGCACCCAGCCTGCCCCGGCAGAGCTGCATCCCAGCTGGGGAGAACCCTGGCCATGCACCCACCCTGGACCGTAAGTGCAAAGCACACAGCTACAACCTGCACTGTTCTCTGTGTCTTCGTCAGGTTGTGACCCATTTAGCACTCATTTCCTCTGAATCATGTGAAATATGCATGTTGAAGAAGCTTCTCTAACTACTCCTCACCTTTTCTGGGGGGGAAAATAGGGGCCAAAAGGAAGGTGAGCACTACAGCCTGCCTGATTCAGGGCAGAAGTATGCTGAAGACCTGTCTACAGGCACTGGAAGTCAGTAGTCCACAAAAAGCATCAGGTTGGAAGCAGCCCTGCCTCTGTCTGCCAAGGAGAGGTGAGCACTGTCCACCCACCATGTCTCTTTAATCCAGTCAGCCCCAGTCCCACAAACTACGTAGTTCATATCCAGTGATCCCTTTTACCACATTTCCCTCCCATCTCTAGTTCTTCACACCCCCACCTTCACTTCCATCCTGATTCTGCTCCTAATTGTCACATGTATCTTTTACATACTGATATGCATGAACCATTTCAGAGGCCACAGCTGGCTACTTCAAGGAAATGAGGACTTTTAAACTGACAAACTTGAACTATTGTTTAATAAAACAGTGCCCCCCCCTCCCCTTTTTTAACAGATTTGTTTCAAGTCTTTACACATAAACCTGTCCCTGTGGAATCTTTTATTTTTTTCTTTAACTAAATGAGAATCTGCTTTAAGAAAACAATTCCAAGTTAAATGAAAATGGATTTATACACCACACACAAACTGTAGTCCTCTACTACAGTGTAACAAAATATGCAAGCTTAAGCATATTTACCACCTGCTACCATAGAAAGGGAACATGGTGGTATCCTGTTCCCAACACAGCATCTCATTATAGCAGCTGAATGTTTCCACTACAATGATTAGTGTGCATACAGTGCCATGATTCATTTCCAGTACTACTACCACCTTACAATTCATATACTTTTTCACTTACAGTCTCAACCATAATCTGTAATTCAATAATTTTTTGCAGGTTTGTGAAAACTCTCAGCTGACCTCCTTACACGGCAAGACTGTAGATGCAGAAAGTGCATGCCACGACATTGTTACCTCTGTTGTTACCTGGCCTAACGAGAGCAAGCTAACACAGCTATCTTGGTGTAGCTTCATTTTGTTCAATACCTCACACTGCAAAAGGGGAATAATGTAAAACAACACGCTCTAGGATGCACCAGCAGAGAGAGCTGGGAGAAAGGAGCACACGCTGTGGCCACGCTTACTACACAGACGTTGACTGGGGACCATTGGCTGGTTGGAAGATGTCCTACTAATGCAACACATGCAGCATCTTTTAGAAGAAGCCAGTCACAGAGAGTCTTAGCTACCAGTAACTGCAATAAACTAAACCGGGTTACAAAGCCGGGATGTTCCACAGTGTCACTTTATTACATGACTACCTGTACCAAGTTCACCTGGAGAAGTCTGGAATACAAGGGGATTATCGCTGTCAGCATAAGAAAGAAGCACTTATCGATTCCTGTCAGCTTTAGCTTGCAACTATAAAAACGTGTATGGTTTGGTTTTTGTTTTGTTTTGTTTTTTTTTCCTAATCAATGAGGTCAATAACTTGTACTTCTCATTCTGAATTGATCTTTCATTAAATCATCTTCCTTTTGATACCCACTTTCTTCAATGCAGCTGAGGCAACCTCCCATAAATCTATTGAGTATACATTTACGTGTATGCTATATATGTGTATACAACACATGTATATACAACAGATTTAATATATTTTTGATCTCTTGACAATTAAGTCGATCTTGTATAAAATGCATCTTAACATTACATTAGTGTAAAGACTTATTATTATTTTGCCAAATTCAAAAGCTTTCAAATTCAACTCATTCATATTATATGCGAGAATTAAGAAAGAAATGTATAGGTCATTAAGAAAAACTAGATATAACAGCTTAGATATATTATGATATACTTCTAAAGATTTTATGGATAGCTGCCACCTGAAGTATCTTATAGACATTCACATTCACCTGGCAGTTGGAAACAACTATAACCACTACTTACAAAGAAAACCAACATGCTTCTTTGCTGGCTTCTCATTCAAATTAGCAGCTATAAACAGATGAGGAACACAAAAACCAATAGTCCCTTCAACAAAAAAGGCGACCAGTAATCCAGATTTCTGAAACCCTCTGAACTCGACTGCATTACTACAAAAGGTATTTTCTGATGAGTTCTTATTTTGAAGAGGAGGGGGCAGTACAGGCTAAACCCTAGAATGCAAAGCAGAAGAAATAATCTCTTTATGGCAGTTCATGGTAAGGAAGTGACTCAGCTGAGGCAAATTAGAGAGCCCATTTGGAGACACTGATTCCAAGAGCACTGGGAGCTGCAGTCAGAAATCTGGCACAGCTGCACTGCCAGAAATTTCAACCTCCACAAGCACATAAGCCTGAAAATACTATTTGCAGTAATTCTGATCAGTTTTGTCTAGCTCTGCAGCAACTTTTTGTTGTGAAAAAGAACATGTGAGGGAACTGAGGATAGACTCCCTACCTATTTCTCACACAGATCAAGCAAAAACAAAGCAGGGTTTCATCAGAAAAAGTCAAATATAGTTTCTAAGACATTCAAAAACTGTATAACTTCTCTGAGTTTTGACCTCCCCTTTCCTCAAACTCAGCAAGCAGTCTATTCTGCCATGCAAGCTACTGCACACAAAATTTGGAGGCAGTTCTTAGTATATTTAGAATTAATGCAACAATAATTAAGGGATGAAAAACCTCCAGCAGCCTAAAGCAGTTTTTGATCTGTAGATCTCAGGTATCTGGAGGCTACTTTTAAAGGGTGGACAAAAGATAGTTAGGAAAAGCAGGCTTGTGGACAGGATGTTTCAATCAAACATCATGAAACAAGAGGATACGCACATCCAACAAAAATCCTGGGAAGCATGCCTTTCAGATTAAAAAATATGTATTATCACTGCTCTCTAATTATTCAAATAGCCAAGAATCACAATTACTATTGTAATGGACTAAGAAGGAACCAATTCTTCACTGAAGAATTTATTATCTAAACAGACAGAACAGACAGAAGGTACAGCAAGGGCTTAGGCAAAAAATAAAGTTATCTTAAGTCATGTCAGGCACACTAAATTCCTAGTTGCTTAACTTTTTTCCTTTATTAATTAACGAGTCCTCTGTTCCTTCACAATGATTCACGTGTGCTCACAAGTGGGTAACGAAAGCCATTCTGTAAAACAGAATTACCTCTCCATCCATCGATCCTACAGATTTATTTAACCACGGAGAAGGCTGACAAGCAAGACTCACAAAATGGCTGATCAGAAGCTACCCCATTTTACTCCAAGAATCCAAACGGGGAACAGATCTCCAAGATAAAAGAGCGTTCAGGGTTGGTCCTGCTCCTTCAATTGCTCCCTATCTCCCCCGTGCCAGTGGTACTCCTAGGGACGTGGGGCACAGCTGGTTGTGGCAGCACCGCCAGGGATGCCGGGCACACGCAGTCAATGGCGGCACCGCCGGGGTCGTGGGGCACACCCGGCTGCGGCAGCCCTTGCAGCTGGTAGAGCTTCTCCAGCCACCCCAGTGAAATGGCAGGAAGGAAACAAAGCGGTGGCTGCGTCATGGGAACGGTCCATGGACTGCTGCAGTCCACAACAGCTCCTCCTGCTTTCCCTTCTTTTCCTTCCATGAAGGAAGAAGAAATTATATTGATCATTTTTTGCTCAATTTCCCCTCAGGTGCAAGTCAGGGCTAAAATCTGCAAAAAGAAGGTTTTCTCCTTTAGAGGAAGAGTTTGGAAAGCTTGCAAAGGAGTTTAAATCTCATATCCTTCAAAGGTACTATAATAATGTGTGGAGGTTAGACTGAGGCTTACAGATGGCTGTCCACTTGAGTTTAGCTGCATTTTATAGTACTTTAATTTAAATAGTAGCCATACCTATAGGAAAAGTACTGTAACCTATACAGTTCAGGCTCTGACTAACAGTGTAAGATATCCATGACTTTTTGTTTTCTTTCCTGCTACGTGGGTTTGCACGCTGAAACACTAGTCTGGCTTTTGCATGTGATACTGAAACTACTTTTATTTGCACTTTAAACAAGCAAGACAAAAATGTGATTGCTTACAGAAATCCTTGAACTTGCATAATTTTCAGATATGGAAAGGCGTCTTTTTCTAGATAATATCATCTTTGAAAGTGATTGTACAGATGAAAAATTAAGTCCTCATTCTCCTAAAAAACACATACTAATGAATGTCGAACTATGACAGACAAGAACAAACAGGCAGTGCTATTTTCTTTTAAATCAATTTATAATCTATGAAAGAACATTCCTTGGTGACAAGTTTGCATTGGAAAGGAATTCACATTTGAAAAGCAGTAACGAAAAGAGATGCTTACAAATGTTTTTAAGCATCACAACCACAAAATTTTAATATATGAATAATTTTTCCCATGTACTGAGGGCACCTGTGTTCTCCAGTGACAGCGAAGGGTCTTCAGCAGACCACAAGCAAGATTCAGGTTCCACAATACTTACTATTGCTCTTTGTAAGAAACAGAGCTAATAAAGTACATACAGACTGTATGAGCATGTTCTGAATCCTAAAAAATTTTGCACAAAAGCATGTAGTACACAAAATACATAGTATGTTTATACTGAACAAGCATTATGTTTCTCCAATAAAAAAAAATTCTTCAGTGTTAATGTCCTCAAATAATATAAATTGCTTGCGTCAACAAACACAGTACAATTAGCTTGTTACCCTTAAACTGAGTTTAAAATAAGCAAATTGTTTGATGACTTTGATGTTTTCCACCCAAAATGTGCTGGCTAATTTTTCCATTCCAGTTCCCATTCCAATCTTTTAACTGCCTTAATCTCCTGCCCTCAGATGTTGACCTCCTAAGAACAGAGGTCATAGGTTAGCACAGACAGACCTCAAAAGATCTGGACTATCAATTCATGCCTGAAAGATTTCTCTTCCACAAAAGAATCACTAAAAAAGCAAATTCCAAAATCCAGCTCCACAGGCTGCATAAAATATAAACTTGTTGATATGTTACTTTCGTAAGTATTCTAAAAAGATTGGATCTAAACAGTATGAATTAATTTCTGTAGGACAGAAAGAATAAATAGAAGCAATGGCATCGACATGGAATAATGACTGAACTTCAAAGATAAAAAAGGAAAACTCTAGACAGGACAGAATTAAGAGTCAGCATCTTTAACCACAGATACGTATGTTTTAAATGTTTCTAATCTCTACATTTGAAAGTAGCATTTTTCCATGCCAGGCATTTTTAAACACGATTTGTTTTCTTGTAAGGGTGAAAGTATGAGATTAGCTAACTCAGAAAATGAAATAGCACCAGTTTATACAAATTTTACTGATTATTAGTGACACTGCAACCTCATTTTCTTGCCATAATCAGCCATACAACAGATTCCTTGCTGCTTGTTTGGTCAATGAGCACACAGCTCTCATTAAAGAAAAAGCCAGATGTTTCTTTTCTGTGCATAAATGAAATGTATAGATTGTAAAGGAGAAAGATAACTTCATGAGGCTCCAGTGAGTTAGAAATACAGGGATAACAAGAATGAACCATTTGATAAAATTATTTCTGAGCTCCAAGTAAAATTTGTACGTTACACGATGTACGTAAGGACAAAAATTCTAAAAGTGAAGTGATTAATGATACTCCCACATTTAATAACATAAAATCCCACTGAACTATTTAACAAAAAGTAAATTAAAACATTCTGTGGATTCTTTTTTGACTTGGAAAACTAAAGTGCTTAGCACATTTTAAGTAATTATTAAAAGGAGACGTAGGCACATATTCCTAGCAATTATTATGTGAGCAGCTAACTATGATTCTCCAAAAATATATCAAGGCACAAAAACATGGAAAATGAGCCTGATCAAAAAGAAATTAAATATTTTTAATGTACTTACTAAAAAAAAAGTTATTTACTACAACTAACTCAGGAAAAAGAATGTAAATAAAATTAAACCTTTAAAAAGGTAAACAAATACTTACATCTGAGCTATATACAACTTCTAATCCTATTGCCAACTACTGATGATTCCCTCCTATTGACAGAAAAAGTAACGCTGCATAATTTTATAGAACTCATCTCATTATGCAGACCCAGGCTGACACACACACACACACTCTATTGTTTTGTTTTACATTATTAGTTTAGCACAACAAAAAGGCAGAGGTACTAATTTTTAACACTAGCAAATCTGAAGCTGAATTTGAAACATTGAACTACTTCAGTTTTTCATATTGGTCAAAAGATCTCCATTTATCACTGAGGAAATCAAAGCATTCTGGTTAAACTTTGATGCAAAGGCTGTTGCAACATTAATTGCAGACAATGAAATAAGAGCAGACTGTGGTTTGCTATTGTTTTCAGAACTGTCTGAAGTAAATTAAATGCTTAGCATTTAAACTGTCCAACAGCTAAAAGAGTAAAACTCCAACTAACTTCTAGGCTAAAGAAAGCCATTCAGCACAAGATCTGCGCAATTTAAATCAATTTTTGTACTTTCAACTATTCATTGTAAAAGCTCTAGTGCCAGGAGACTCAACACCAATAAGATTATAAATGAATGGAGATCAAAGAAAAGAAATTGTTTAGCTCACTCCCATATTTCATAGTGACCCTTCACAACTCTTTCCTCCTTAACTGTTCCACGGGTCTGTTACTGAGCAAACCCAGCTCCCTCTACTCCATCAATAACGCTGGCCTCGGCTCACTATTCCTCCAGCTTGGCCACAGACACCTTTGTTCTCTCTTGCACATGTATGTGCAATTTCTTCTGCAAAACCAGTCCCTTCATTCTCACCCTACAGTGTCACAGTATGGTTTCAAAGAAAAAACGGTCCAAATTCCCAAGCCTAGCTGCTAGTCAGAGGAGCATTCAGGCTAATTTCTACCCATTACCTACAAATTCAGCATTCAAAAAAGGAAACAATTTACACCGTAGTAACAGCCTGTGAACCGTATGATGAGATGCAAGTTCTCCTACATCGCCTTTTCTCATTTGCTGCACAAAATGCAAGATAGTTATCGTATACTTCTTTAGCCTACTCACTTCAATGCCTAGACTCACCACTGAATCCAGCTAAATCTTGAACACGATACGCAAGTACCGACTTCGGGCTCTCACTAAGATAACTTAATGCGTTACAAATATCAATTACTTTGCAGTGGCTGTAGGCAATTGTATGGTTTAATTGGTCTCAAGGAAATGCACAGGATTCTGAAGCACAAGAAAAAAGCCAAAGTTGTTTTCCAGAGGAGCCTTATTCTAGGTGCCCAATTTGAAACATTAGAGCCCACAGAGCACTCACTATTATATAGCACTCGATACATTTAGAACAAAGCTCAAACTGAGCAACTGTTACAGCTGGGAGCATTTGGTGGTTCTGCAAAACAATCTCCAGATGTGTCACATTTGTCACCCGGTAAACAAGGAACACACAATAAGCAGACTACTGCAGAAAGTCCCACTTCAGATCAGCCCTCCCAGACCCGCTGGACTCACCTCAGTCTTCGTAGAACTGCAAAGCAGGAGCTTAGCTCCCACTTAAACTTCACCTCCTCGTACATTAGCTCTTGACTTGCAGCAATCTTTCAAAATGGAGGAAATTTTCATTCTATCCCTGTTTGTGCCTGAGGAGATTTAGGAGTCTCTGCACTCCCTGAAGAGTGCCCGAACTACCAGCTTTGAGGTGATCATTTGGAGACTGGGAAAACTCGGTGCTTCTCACATTGACACCATTTTCAATGGTCTGTTCTCCCTTCCCCAAGCCCTTCTCTCCCCTTTCCATCCTGATCTCCACCTGTGTGTGTTTTCATATTCCTGCTCCTTGCTAATCTTCTCTCTATCCATTGCCCTTGAAATATCTTCCTGTCACCCTGCCTCAGGGATCACAGACATCACAGGAGCATTTCTATTTGAGCTCCACTGTCTTGTCTCTCAACAGCTTCCCATTACCAGAAGCAGCAACTGCAAAGTCCCACTCAATCTTGCTACTTCTGAAAGGAGGATGCCACATTGCTGTGCAGGGGTGGCTTAAACCAGTGCTTTTTTCCCCAATAAGCCTACCTTTCCTGGTGTAAATATGCCCTTAAACCCAGTATTTCTTTCAGTACATCGCCTATGCCTCATTACCTGCTTGAGAAGTGCTCCAGCACACTGTAGGTGCACTTAGTAGGATGGGGAGTGTGCACAGTGGGATTAGCAGTAGCATGCCTGTACCACCACTACAGAGATGACTACCTCCATGACACATTCCTCTTATATAATGAGCTGCTGAGCTTCTTGACAAAATAAGATATCAAAGTAAATTCACATTTTTAAATGATTCATATTTAAGTAGGTTTGATCTTTAAAGTGTCAAGGACAGAAACATGAAGCCACAGCTAATAAAAGAAACAGCTGTAGCGATTTGGAATTATATTACTGCACAGACTTTATTAATTTGAAGTTAAAGGGCTCCAGAACTTTTATTCCTTCTGAAAAGCTTTAGATTCATCAACAGTGGTAAATCAAAGGCAACATTTTGTGAATGTCTGATTTTGCAGTTATGCTATAATTCAGTTTTCTCCAACTTTCAAGTTCTTGGTATCTTCTTCAATAGGCCAAGATATATGGCAATTTTTTCCATCATCTAGAATCACCATTATAATCTTTCCTTAGTGTTATATATTTATTACATGCTTTGAGTACATTCGCTAGCTGATGCTGGAGTGCAATTCATCAGGAAGAGCAAGGAAACACAACTGTTTTCCTAAAATAAAAGGCATTTGGGGTTTAAGTATTTACACTGAACATGTTTGTAGTAAAATACAGCACGGACTGTGTGCATCTTTTTAAGAGACAATTCGTCCTGCAAGCAGTTCTGTTCACAGTTCGTTGACAGCTATAGTGTGTCATGAGCAAAAATCAGCAGAGTCCGTAGTCAGGGTCAAGATCACCTTAGAAAGAAATTTCCATGACTAGGGAAATCTTTTCAAATAATGCCCTCTCCCCTACTACTTTCAAAGCATAGGCTTAAGTATTTACCGACTTGGGCCCTGAAACACTTTTTTTGTTTATTCTTGTCTACTTGAAAGTAGTATATTTGTATAATAGTAAGATATTAAACAGCAAGAGAGAATTCTGAATCAAGGAAGATGCCTGTTATATTAGGAAGATTTTTAGAAACAGAAACAATGTTTCATACATTATTTACTGAAATACTTTTAACATACAGTCTACTGAAGTTATGCATAATCTCTCTTGAACTGTGCAAAGTTCTCAATTATTTCTTGCTTCTGAATTCCTTCAGATGTGGGGAATCATTACTACAGGTAAGAGTCCAGTGTCATCATCAGGCCTATCAGTACACCATATCAAAGGCCTGAATATATATTGGTACTTTACTGTAAATGAGAGCGAGCTCATCCCTTGATGAAAGGGGTGAAATACTCAGAAAACACGAGGCCTCAGAAGACATGTGATCAAAGAAAAATATTCTGCATTCCCAAAACTGTGTATGTGCTTAAGAAACCCATCTGCTGTGCAGGGACAGCTTTACTCTACATGAGGCTGTATAAAAGTGACACCTGCCTACTCACTTCATCTGTTCCTTGTACATTTTCAGAATTTTATCTACTTTAGCATCAAATTTGGATTTCTTATTATAAACACTACAGAAAATTTGGGGCCTATCCCTTCTTAACTGTGTACTCATACAAACAGATACCAGAGACAACTTTATTCAGACTTTAGTCTGTTCTTAATATAAGCTTGCAATGAAGAAAATTAGGCTTAGATAGCACTTAGTTATATCACTGCCACCAGGTTCCCAGCTCTTGGTTTAGCGCAGAAATTTGCATTCACTTGAAGTGTGTAAATAGCCCTACCAGAAGGCACATTTGATGGAAAGGAAGCACGTATTTTCATGTGTTTTGTTGATTTCTGCACCTAACTGCAAAAACCCAATTCCCACCTGCACCCGAGGGAGCACGTTGGAACACTGCGTGGTCATGCAGGTTCACCAGCAACGTTGCATCTGAAATGAGCCCTTACTTTCAAGTTGCCTTGTGGTGAATTTGGTAGTTAAAAGCCTGTGAAACAAGAGAATGGCTCTTCAAATGAACAAGGACATGCCTGTATCACCACCCAGCATACTAGTGGGCCTGGGCACCCCGAAATAATTCTAACTGATCTTTGTCTCAGAAGCAGTGCAGCTGGTAAGTGATCAAATTAAGCTTTGTAGCCTGCACCTAACCACGGGCACTTGGCTTTGCAAATTAAACAATGTTCTCTACATTTGAAATTTGGAATGGGATTTCCTAACGTGTCTTCTGAAAGACAAAACCTTTTATTCTAATATTACACATATTGTTATGCACAACTGCAACCATTCCTACACCTAGCACCAACACTCGAGTACTGATCTTTTGGTTCTGCATCCTGGCCTCTGACTGTTTGAGCTATGAAGTAGGCAGGAAGGGAAAGCCTTCTGGGTTTGAGGAAGGCAACTCCCAGTGCCATGTGCTGGATCTGGGGGTAGAAGCTAGGCTAGCCATGGCTTGCTGTCTTCTGAGAGGTGAGGCTTTCCTGCTTGTGCTCTCTCTCTGGGGCACTTACTCTACCATAGCTCTACACCTGGCATTTCCAGAAGACAAGTTTAACTGCACTCTAGGCTGGAGATGGAATCATGCCAAATAGTGTATAGTCCTTAGATATTGGGCACTATACGCAACAGCCAGTGGCAGTTGTTTTGTCTTTCCTCCCCTTAAGCCACCTTCGTTTCATCTTTTGAGGAAGAAAATACCCAGTCTTGGAGATCTGATTCTGTTCTCATCAGGCTGGACAGACCGAATCCTGGAAGCATGCCGCGTGTTTGGTATGCAGGAAGGCTGTGGCTGCTGAGCCTCCTTAAACACAGATGGATGATGTAGACATTTTAACAAGGGCCATCTAATTAACATATGCAGTAACACTTTTCAGAGGCTTCTAACTTAGACTTGGATGGGTCTGCACAAAGACAAGGAAAGATTAACCCCCTGCCCTAGAGATCCATCTCCAAGCCAGCTTTCAAGCCTCCGATCCTCAGCACCGAGTGGCAGCTATTTTTAAAAGTTACCTCTTTTTTAACCCTATTAATAAAGCCCTCTGGTTTTATCCCACTCTTTGAAAAACCTGAACTGTTGCTAAACCTTCCAGAAAGTTGTCAGCCTGAAAAAAAGAGCAAGCATGGAATACTTTGTCCCTAATGATTTCAGCCCAGCAAAGATATAACCTTCTTAAAGTCCAGGAGTAGTGGAAAGCTCTTGGGGTTTTGCCTCTTTTTTTTAAAAAAAAAAATAAAATAATAATCCAACAGCGTTCTGCTGCTCCCGTTACGAGCAGTTCATACTAGTTTACTGGCTTATTATGGTACAGTCAGCAAATATCAATAATAAGATCATGTAAGAAAGCACATCTCGGACTGGTGTTTATCCCCCTTTCTAGCCTATTGTCTAAGTGTGAAAATTATTAACTATATAAAACTCTGCACAAATAATCTCAAATTTTGCTTGAGGATCTGAGAGGAAGTTGTGTCCAGCAACTCAGGTACTTAACACATCATCTAATTGTCTTTTGCCGATTAGGTGTTGATACTGAAGAAATGCCTAAACCACTAATTGCCAGAGATGTAAAGCTATACCTCCCTATTTCTTACAATCTCTCCTTAAATACATGCTCCTGTTGGAAAGAAGATAATAGGCAAGAGTGACCTCATTTCATATGGCAGTTTTCAGTTAAGAGAACAAAAACTACGGTGGTCTTTGCAGTCTGTAAGCCTAAGAGGGGTCTCAAACATCACTGAAAAGAGGAACTAAACATCCAACAGAATCCCTGTGAAGCAGGTTAAAAACAAACAGCCAAGAAAATGCCCTATGCTTGAAAAATGGGAAAATCAAGAATGAAGACTGAAGAAAGAAATTTTTATGATCTAAAACAAAGTGAGTTGGGGAGAGAAGGGGTAGGTGTTCACATTTTAATTTCTGAAACACCACCCTCGAGTGAGGTCCTTTTGCAAGGCTGTATTTTTAAGAAATCTGTGTAAAAGGCATATGACTTCTGCATTACCTCTGTGCCAGCTTCCTCTTTAGAAAATGGCAGAACTGTGAACACAGGAAAATTCAACCCTTTGATAGTGACATACCAACACCATTTTGTGCCAAGGGCTACAACTCCCTGAACTTTTAATCCATTTCTCTGGGCAGCTGGGCCCTCTTGTTTCAGCTGCCCCCTGTTTCGCCCTGGTGCTGTTCAGGACCTGCCCAAAGCAGGTCCCCGGGGCTCGCTGAGGGCAGGAGCATACGTGCCCCCTGCATCATAGCTGTGTGCAGTGACCGCGGGCCTGGCCTTGCCTCCCAGCTCTCAGACGAAGAGACTCTGGCTTTCCCCGTACACCTCAGCCCCATCTGTCTGTTAAGTACAGTTTTTATGAGCTTCTCCCATTTCGGTACTAGTCTGGGGCTCTCCTTCCCAGCCCGTATCACTCCCATTACTCCCATCTCCTTCTCAAAAATCTGCTCGGCTCGAGCCGCAGGAGAGGCTTTTCTATGAAAATTAAATTATACACTTGAGCTGAATCACACTCAGTCAGTAAAGATGGAATTGATGTAATCTCAAGTTTGAAGTGACTTTGTATCATGTAACTTTGCTGTCCTAAACTAGCTCTCCTAGTCCTGTTTAACTTCAATCCAAATGTCCACAGCACTCCACCATGCCATCATCTCTGCCTGCATCACACTGGTTTAGCAGCTGTTTGTGCAGATCACAAGCTTTTAAAGGAGACTTTTAAGATTTTCTTATTATAGTTTGATTTCAGATCATCTGCAGAATGTCTTCAGATACTAAATCCATTTTCTGACTCAGACAAATTAATTTTAAGTGACAGTTCATCAGGGAAGTATTATATTATTTTATTACAGCCCCCTTCCCTAAGTGGCTGTATTTCCACCGAATCAATCGTTTAGAGATATGTTCTTCTTCGCTTGAAAATTATGCTTTTGGTCATGTCCAAGAGTTACTGGCAAACACCATTTATTACATCTTAACACAAAACCACTTCTTTTCTAGTTGTCTCTCCTTCATAGATGTCTACGTTGGAAAAAGGTTTTTGAAGTGTTACAGTGATGCTGCAGTGCTCATTACTATTTAGCCAACTGAGCTAGAAATACACAGCTATTTCACTGCCATACTCCCAGAACGTAATTCAGCATCATCATTTATCTGGTGGCAGTGCTTTGTTAAGCTCCCTCATTTCCAGCAGCTCCCAACTCCCTCCCTCAGAGTTTACTTGCAGGGCTCTGCTATAAACCAAATCAGTGAAATGCTTCATGTCAAACCCAAAATCTCACAACACACTGCTTGCTTATTACATGTTTTAATCCAAACCACTTCCTGATACAGCCATGTCACCTGTGCTAGAAAGCTTCCCTGCCACATGTGTGATGTTAGCAGAGGGTAGCTTAGGACTGAAATGTCATGAATTAGAACTGGGATACGGAGCTACACCCTTAATTTCTTGCTTGTTTCTTCATTCTCACTTTATTTTATTGTTTCCATTTTTGGTGTAAATACTTCAAAAGCAAAAAAGAAAAAATTTGTCATCATCCTCGTCCCGCCAAAACGTTCCACTTAAAGCACGTGCCAAGCGGAGCAGATACAGCACTACAGACACTGCTGAAAAAGTATCCCATTTTGAGCTCCTACCAGGAGTATTTACAGATACTGGATAATACCTCTAGGTCCCAAGATAACTCCAGCTTCTAGTCCTGTGAGCATCATCCATCTTCTTTGTTAATACTGTGCCTAAGGTCTGTGGGTCAAATTTATTTAAACATACACTGCACTACAGAATATTTTCCCAGCTACGTACATTTTTTAAAATAATCTTAAATAAAAATTACAGCTGATAAAATGATCTTTTACCCAGTTTCATTTTAAGTCACATACAAACACTGGGAGTGTTCGGGATTTGGTTTGGTGGGTTTTTTTAGTTTGTTTTTTTAAAAAAAATCATAATTTTTTTTCCTTCCTCTTTTCCCTCCTCCATTCTGAGATGGTGGGCTATGTTCTGATTTCATTCATTCTACTTTAAGTCGAGATTTCACAGACTTGTCTACAAATTACTGAGCAGGTGATTAAGGTGTGAATTCAGAGTACTTTATCTTTTCTGCATCAGCTCCCTGCAGTCATTCCTGGAAAGCAGCATAGCGTGCTTTTGTGTCAGCTCACTATCAAAGTTCAGCAAAACACACTGTGTTCGCCATGAGTTAAGAGATCCTACAAAGGGAGCCGCAACCTGCCACAGTGTTAACACGTTGCAAATTCATCCCAAGGCTTACTTAGGTAGAGACCAGAGCTGCCACTGTGCATCTCTGCTGTAATACACCACTTCTGAACCCAGAACTTGTCAGATACGAATCCCAGCCAAGTCTTGTTTAGAAACCTCCCCTCTAGCCCAGATTACTCCAGACACTGTGAAAAAATATATATGTAAGACATGGATATTACAATAGCTTAAAGTAAGGTCTGGGAACTTAAAGCCTGCAGGCTGCTTATAGCTGCAGCTTCATTTCACATGGACCACAAAAGATTTTCCCTTCTTCATACTGGCATGTGCTAGCATGCTCACTTGGAAAGATGCCAGAGTGGTCAGTATCACCAACAGCAATGACAAAGCCTTCCCACCCATGTTATAAAACTAATGTGGCCCACATTAACTCTGAAGGGGAAATATTATTGCAGCAAGGTCCCAACAGCAACAACACTGCAAATTACAGAGACTCTGCGACTATTGTGGAAGCACCACAAAATCTAGCAAAAAGCACCAATATTTGGTAACCTCAGTGTCATGACTTTTCCCCCCGCTCTCTCTGCACATACTGCTGCTTTTCCCT
This sequence comes from Anhinga rufa, assembly GCA_013400875.1. Taxonomy (NCBI): domain Eukaryota; kingdom Metazoa; phylum Chordata; class Aves; order Suliformes; family Anhingidae; genus Anhinga; species Anhinga rufa. The sequence continues at coordinate 64,566 of VZTV01110015.1, forward strand.
TTCTTTATCCCGCCTTTCTGTGGGAAAGAGGTTTCTTTTCCTATTTCTCTTTCTATAAGAAAAGAATATCCTTTATCCCTATCCTATTTCTTTCTATAGAAAGAGGAGATTTCTCTTCCTATCTCTAACTCTTTCTGCCAGTCTTCCCTTCTGCCTTAAATCCCGCCTACACCATTAATAGAGTCATGGGATACATTCAAATGGGATCCATTTAAAAAGATGTAGCAAGGCTGGGCCCTCACACTGTTACACTGATGGTGTAGAAAAGAGACAAACACAAGAATGTGGAATTAGCTTTCAGAAATGGAGGCAGCTCTCACAGTAAAACAGCAATCTTCAAGAAATTTTCCACTACACGTTGGACATGCACTTTTTTTTTATTGGCCAGGTGTTTAATCAAAACCAATTTTCCTTCAAGCAAAGACACTGCTCCTCACTGAGGGATAATGTCAATGCTACTCCAGGCATTTCAAATTTCAGGCTTTTTTAGCATCTTATGACTTAAGTGTAAGAATTTTGAGACAGAAGTGGGTAGGATCTTTTTGCCCATGTTCTCATATTCAGATTAATTAAATTTAGTTTCGAATTTTTCCTTTTTTTAAAGGCAAGTGAACATGAAAGAGTACATTGTGTCATGGATCACCCCTCTGCACTGTTTTTAGGGTATATCTGTTCAATTTTTTCTATGCTTTAGCTATGAAAAAATATCATTGAAAGTAGCATTCATCTTGCCTAACTTTAGACTTGTAAGGGAAGTATCTACAGCACTGGAGCCAGACCCCCTTTGTAGTCCCTGAAGAGAAACAGCCACAAAGCAGGATTCACTCCCAATATTTTAGATGCTTCCCTAGGATGAGATGAATTACACTCTGAAAGTACTGCTTCCTCTGCATTGACTATGCTGTGCACTATAGATATCTACACTTGTTCAAATCCCTGTCTCCTTCAATATGTAGTTTTTCCTGGTCTACTTATAACCTGTCCATTTAAATTTCAAGGTTTTTGAAGCAATGGCTGTCTTCCTTCATACACATGTGCAACAAACAGTGTCATGACTGCATGGCCATGGCCTTTACTTGCTGCCACAGTATGAAACATCAATAACAATGGTAATGCTAATACCCTAAACAGATTAGCAATTACAGTCCATGGAAAGCCAATGGTTTAAATAAGAACTATATTGGAAGCCTAGCTCAAAAAAAAAAAAGAAAAAAGGAAAAAAAGATTTTTCACAGCCATTGCATGCAACACTACTCTGAAAGGCCAGATATGGTGAGCAATCAAAAAGAAAGCTTTGTCCGGCTTACAAAGTCTCTCCTTGTTGTGGTTATGGACTCTGATCTGTTACAGCAGCAATAAATTTTGTTCATGGCCTTTAGCTTTTACAAAGAAGGTGAAAGAGGGACAACTATCATGCTGTCTCCAGTCCTTAATTAAAAAAAAAAAAAAGGGAGGGGGGAAGAAGCCTTTTAACAGAGGTGGGGACAAGTGGAGTTCATCCGTGGCCAGCAAAGGCTTCTGATCCCCTGTTTCTCAAGGCTGGGCTACACTGCCTTTCCAGGTGATCCCCTCTTTCCCAAGCTACTCTTTGCTTCAGAATCTGCAACAGAAGAGCCACCTCTCAGTCATGCCATACATCAAATACTGCAGGCAAAACTTGACTGCTTGGCTGTTCTTACTGGGATCCTTCACAAATTACATATTCCCCTTGATCTCAGTCATTACAGCTACTGGGCTGGGCAATACCATGAAGAAAAAAGGGACATTCACCTAAATACAAGAGCTTTTGGGCAGGAGGGCAGCCCTTGGGGAACTAGGTGCAGGTGGCTTTGTAGTTAAGAGGATTATAGAACTTCCTCAAGGCATCGGAGGCAGAAAGTAAAGTAAACCAGTGCAAGTCAGACCACTACCCTTGTCTATAAAGAAGTGCAGCTCCTGAGATTAACCTGGAATTTGTGAAATATTATTAAAACAGTTCTTCAGGCCACCAGGCATTAAAACTTTTGAAAAATAATACTCTGTTCACCAAGTAAAAATATAATTAATCAAATTATGTACATCTCAACCCTGACTGCAGCACCTACACCTTCTTCTGTATAAAGCACCGATGCACATTTAAAACCCCACTGCACACAATAGCCTCTTTAGCATGCACAATTCTCAGTGAAACATGGCGTTATTTCACCTGTATTCAGATTGACCTCTCTTCTCAGTCTAACAGCAATATTTTCAAAATATTACATTCCTTTGCAGGCTCCCTCTAATTCAATAAAACCTTCTCAAGTAAAACCAATCAAGTGGGTGATTTATGTAGTTGTATAGATACAGCTTAGTAAGTTTAATCAAACTACTAGGCTACATGTAAAAGCCAAATTTACATAGATGGGCTTCCTTTCACAAGTTAATAAATGCTGAAAACAGAATTTCAAGAAAAACTTGCAAAGAAAAAAAAAGGGGGGGGAAATAGCAAAGTAAGGTAATTACCTATCTCCCTTTGGTTTTCTTTTTTGTACTGTCTTCCCTTTGGGTCGTCTTTCACTTCCTAAACAGGGGCTCCCACCAGGGCCTGTTACCCGTATTGATTCAAGGCCTTTGGAAGATTTCTTAAAAGTAAATTCCACTGGTTCTCCTTCTTTTAGGCTTCTAAATCCTTCCATGTAAAGCTTGCTCTGTAAATAGGAAAAATACTCTTGGTTACCATTGCCTTAAAAACAATATTTACATTCAAAATCAACAGAATTAATTATCCTATCTACTACCCTAGAATACATACAAGTTGAATAACAGTTTCCTCAGCGTGAGCTATGGCAGACGATACTAAAAATTGTAGTCCTTGACACACTGAAAACACTATTCAACACTAAACAAGTGACAAGAACCTGTTTTCCGTACCAACAAAACTGAAATAACATTTTCCTTTTCTGTGATGAATGCTATAGATGTAAGAAGCACAGAAAATGCTGTATTCTTAAAACCCCTGTCTAACAGGCATTGGGAACTGAAAAGGCTTTTTAAACAAAATGTTCACTTCAGAGCTAATTCGTTTATGATCACAATTATCATAATTTGTATTCCTTGTATCTGGGACATGGCTCTGCTGCTCTGAAAATGAATCAAAGCAACAATGACCATGAGAGGCAGGAGGAAGGCATTCTGAACAAAGTCCACCAAATTGGGCAATTCAAATATCCCTAATAAGATACTTAATTTCTATTCACTACCCCAAAAGATCTTATCTAGTTAGCATAATTTAGGTATGGATTTGTATTTTCACTCACAGAAAAGGAAATCATCATCATTAGGGCAAGTGAAATAAATACTGAGAAATCTTTTGATATTACATGGAAGCAGCAAAATCTTGGACAAGCTGAAGTCAACAGGAGCACCATTGATTTTGATGCAATGAAAATTTTCATCTCAATTCCTAATAAATTATGTACAATAGTAAGTCTACACCCCAGGACCAATCTGATGAATCAAACTCTTAAATAAAATGATCATCAATTTATTTTTTTTTAAAGATAGACACAGGTTGCACTAAAAGTTTATTTTAGAAGTTACACATTACATGAATGAGACCAGCTGGTCTCACAGGGAATATTACAAAACCGATCAATTTCCAAACACTTGTACTTTTTGCAGGAGAGTTATGAAACATGTTTTCTTCTTTTACTCATGAACTCTTCATAGCAGAGAGAAAAATGTATCCTGACTGATTCTTACTCTGTTCTCCAGCACTCACTTGGCCTAACCATGGAGTCAAGAAGGAAATCTTCACTGCAGGTGCCTTCTCACTGAGTCACATGTCAAAAAGAGTTGAGTGACACGATGCTCTGTAAGTGACATCTACTACCCCACAAGTGCAATGAGAGAACATGTTCAAATCAGATGGCAATCCCTGATACGGGCTCCCTGTATTCATGTTATGGGTATGGGAGGTCTGCAGCACCAAGACACTATTTTAGCAGAGCACAAGAACTGGCACCTAGGGTTCATAGTTCATACACGCAGAGGGAGCTGATCCCTTCGCAAGGATGCACGGAGAACAGGACAGGAGGCAGCAGGCCCGAGCTGCTTCAGGGGAAACTCCATCTAGACGTAAGGAGAAGTTGTTCACTGTGAGAAGAATTAAGCAGAGAAGCCCAGAAAAGTAGTACAGTTCCCTTTGCTGGAAATAGCTAAGACTCAGCTTAACAGGGCACTAAATAACCTAATCCAAGGCCCTGCTTTCAGCAAAAGGTTGGAGCAGACAATCTCAAGAGATCCCTTCCAACCTAGACTTTTCTGTGATTCATATAAATCCTGAGCTGA